>JAVJIF010008152.1:0-126552 GCA_038442645.1 Agave tequilana | reverse complement strand
GGGGGGTGAATAGGTGACAATGCTAATCAAGGGCAAATTAAAATTTAAAGCTACAACAGTCTCCAATCAAGAATCACAAGATGAATGCAAGAAAGTAAGTATGACAATGAATATGATGAGCAATTATAAGAGCAAGCAAAGTAGATCAAGGATTGCAAGAATGTAAACCAATCGCAAACACAAGGATATGTTATCGAGGTTCGAGCACCCAGCTCTACTCCCCGCCTTCCCCAGAAGGATTCTAGCTACTTCCACTATCACAAAGAACAATTACAATGGAGTACCCACTCCTACAATCTCAAGTACAAGTAATTTCCTTGGTAGTCAAAAGACCACAAACTCTCTCTTTCAAATATCTCTTCCCTTACAAAGGTCCTTAGAGAATATTGAGTAGGAATGAAGCTCTTGTTGTAAGTGAAGAAAGAGAATTAAATCAGAGAGTATTTGAAAACCCTTCAGAAAATCAGTGAGAAATTCAGCACAAAAACGAAACAAGTCTCTTTTGAAAGCCTTAAACTTTTGAATTTTCTAGCAAAAATTGTTGTTTTAACCAATCTCTCCTCAAACACCCCTATTTATAGGAGAGGGCTAGGGTTAGGGATAAAACATTATTTACTGATGTTTAGGAGCTAATTAGATCAAAATATATCCTTAAACAAATTTTTAAACACAAAAAGACAAAAAATAAACAGCTCTTAAAAATCTGCCCGTTACTGTTCAAACGGTCAGATCGGTCGACCGGGCCGGTCGACCGGTAGTATAAAAATTTGACCGTTATAGGCTAGCGGTCGACCGACCGGTCGACGAGAAAACCTGTAAGCAAAAACAATAGTCCAGTCGACCGCCCCGGTCGACCGACAGACATGCACACGGATACGTGCAGCTGCCAGAACTTCGGTCGACTGGTCTGGTCGACCGGACCAGACTGACCAGACTCGGTCGACCGCCCCGGTCAACCGGATCAGGTCAAAAATCAATTTAAAAACGAAAACAAAGAGGATTTGATTTTAACAAAATATTTGAGCAGGGATAGTATAAAACATAATATATATCTGTAGGCAAAATCTTGTATGCAAAATATTTTTGTTAATTTATAAGAAATTATTTTGGAATGAGCATGTGCGCAAAAAGTGTGTGATAGAGCTTCAAACCTATCCACTATTCTTTAACAAACTATAAACTGAAAAACAAATTACATGAAGACTTCTTGTGCTATCTTCAAGTCTTTGAGCCATCCAATGCCTTGCTAGAGCCTCTCTTCTTTGATCTTCCTTGATGTGCAATTTGCCTTCCTTGCTTTGTGGAACTTAGAAGTTCTTGCAATAGCTAAGCGAATGGTCTCTAAACATGGTAAAACCTGAAACTTATCTTGAATAGACTCATTAGTACCAAATAGCACTAATTTGGTTTGTCATCATCAAAACACAAAAACAATTGGAGAGTGTAACCTCTTGGGCCAACAATCTCCCCCTTTTGATGATGACAAAACAAATAGGCTATTAACAAAAAATGTCGGGAGGAGAGAAAACTCCCCCTCAAATTATGCTATACATAAAACACAAAAATATGCTCTAGATACCAATAATTGAAATGATGCACCAATTATTGAAACAATAAAAACAAATAATATAAACACAAAAATTGCTCTTGATACCAAAATACCAAAACAACTAAAACACAAGAATTCATAAAACCAAAACATATAAAATTCATAAAACAAATCATAAAAATAAAGCATATAAATTCATATGGAACCAAGACCAAATGAACTTATTTTTGTCATGTAAACTTATTCTCCCCTTTTTGTCATACATCAAAAAGGGTTATGAAAAACATGTCTATTCAATAATACAAACATTAAGTTCTCCACAAATAAACGAAAATCTAGCAAAATCAAGAGGTTAGTGAAAATATCGGCTAGTTGTAAATCCGTGGAAACATAATCAATATCTATATCACCTTTCTCAAAATGATCTCTAAGAAGTGATATCTAATTTCAATGTGCTTGGTCTTACTATGTTGATTTGCATTTTGGTCATGTGTATAGTACTAGTATTATCACAAAATAATTTATATGATCAAAGTGCAAATCAAAATCAAGGAGAGTATGTTTCATCAAAGGACTTGTGCACAACAAGCCCCCGCGGCAACATACTCCGCCTCGGCGGTTGAGAGAGCTACGGAATTTTGTTTCCTAGAGGACCATGAAACAAGACAATTACCAAGAAATTGACATGTCCCACTAGTACTCTTTCTGTCTACTCTACAACCCGCATAGTCGGCATCCGAATAACTAGTCATTGAAAAAATCTATAGTTTTTGGATACCAAAGACCCATTCCAATAGTGCCCTTAATATAACGAATAATGCGTTTTACCGCAATAAGATGAGACTCTTTAGGACACGATGAAATCTAGCACAAAGACACACACTAAACATGATATCCGGCCTACTTACCGTTAAATAAAAGACTTCCTATCATGCTTCTATATAATTTAATATCAACATTTTTACCTTGTTCGTCCATATCAAGCTTGGTTGTAGTTACCATTGGAGTGTTGCAAGCCTTTGATCTTCAAGCCCAAACTTCTTTACTAGCTCCTTTGCGTACTTGGCTTGGTTAATGAAGGTTCCGTCTTGCAATTGCTTGATTTGGAGTCCAAGGAAGAAATTGAGCTCACCCATGGAAGACATTTCAAATTCTAGTTGCATGACCTTCTCAAAATCCTTGCATAAAAGCTCATTAGTAGATCCAAAAATTATATCATCAACATAAATTTGCACAATTAAAACATCATTATCAACATGCTTAGTAAAAAGAGTTGTGTCTACTTTGCCTTTACTAAAATCATTTGAAATGAGAAAACTAGAAAGCCTTTCATACCAAGCTCTGGAGCTTGTTTCAATCCATACAAAGCTTTATCAAGATTAAAAACAAAATCGGGATGAACATGATCAATAAAAACGGGAGGTTGAGAAACATAAACTTCTTCATAATAAAACCATTCAAAAATGCACTTTTCACATCCATTTGAAAAAGTTTAAAATTTTAAAACATGCAAAAGCTAGTGTCATCCGTATGGCTTCAAGCCGTGCTACGGGTGCAAAGGTCTCCTCAAAGTCAATTCCCTCAACTTGAGTGTAACCTTGGGCCACTAACCTAGCTTTATTCCTAATGACATTTCGGGACTCATCCATCTTGTTCCTAAAGATCCACTTAGTACCAATTATTGGTCTATCGTGGGGCTTAGGAACAAGGTGCCAAACTTGGTTGCGCTCAAATTGATTGAGTTCCTCTTGCATGGCAAGCAACCAATATGGGTCCGTCTCGGCTTCGAGAATGCCTTTGGGTTCAAAATGAGAAATGAAAGCAAAGTTACCACATAGGTCATGGAGTTTGGAGCGCGTTGTGATTCCTTTAGATGCATCACCCAAGATGAGCTCCTTAGGATGATTGTTGCGTATCTCCAAGCTTTGGGAAGCGGTGAGTGCTTTCCTCCTTATCCTCTTGAACTTCACCTATAGATTCTTGCTTATCTTCTTGAGTGGGTGAGTCCTTCAAGGATAGTCTCTCCATGTCTTCACCTAATGGTTCAATCTCTACAACATTCTCAACAACCACATTAGTCTCTTCAAATTTAACATGCATGGATCTTCTATGGTAAGAGAAGATCTAATGAAAACTCTATATGCTTTGCTAGTAGAGGATATCCAACAAAGATAGCCTCATAAGCCTTAGCATCAAATTTACCCAAATTATCCTTAGTATTTAAAAACAAAACACTTGCATCCAAAAACTTTGAAATATGCAACATTTAGTTTTCTAGAATGTTACATTTCAAAGATGTTTTAGAAGAATTTGCATAAATAAATACGATTCGATATATAGCATGCGGTGTTTACGGCCTCGGCCCATAAATATTGAGGGAGGTCATACTCATCATTGTCCTAGCCATCTCTTGAAGTGTTCTTTTTTCCTTTCTACAACTCCATTTTGTTGTGGTTCTAGGACAAGACGTTTCATGCTTAATTCCTTTTCATCACAATAAGTCATGAAGAGTTGGTTAATAAACTCACACACCTCTATCACTTCTTATTCTCAAATCGGAAAACCCTTTTCTTTTTCAACTCTCTTTCGAAAAATCTTAAAATGAGAAAAAGTTTGATCTTTATTTTGCAAAAAGAAAACCCAAGTAAAACGGGAGAAATCATCAACCAAAACAAATGCAAATCTACTTCCATTTAAACTTTTAGTTTTAGTTGGTCCAAAAAGATCCATATGAATTAATTCTAAAGGCCTAGTTGACATGATATCCTTGATTGGTTTAAAGGAAGACTTGTTTGTTCCCAAGTTGGCACGCACCACAAATGCGGTCTTTCTCAAAAGTCAAGCAAGGTATACCTTCACCAATTCCTTTGAATTAATCCTAGAAATATGGTCAAAAGATGCATGTCCTAATCTTCTATGCCAAAGCCAAGAATTTTCATCAAAAGCATTCAAGCATTTAGTAGAACAATCTAAATTAAGCATGTCAATGATATAAACATTATTATCACGAAAAACGGTAAGAATACAAACATCGGATTTAACATCAAAAATCTTGCATGAGGAATCATCAAAAACAACTTTAAGTCCACGGTCACAAAGTTGACTAATGCTAAGCAAATTATGGTTTAAACCATCTACTAAAACAACATTCTCAATAATAGGAGATGCACCAATTTGAATGTTACCTATACCGATGATAGTTCCTTTGGAGTCATCCCCGAAGGTGACGGTGCCACCTTCCATGTACCTTGATAGGGTTGTGAAGTTGTTGATATCCCATGTCATGTGTCTTGAACAACCACTATCAAGGTACCACCGCTCCCTAGTCTTGGAGCTTTGGTGTGTACCTACATCAAACAATTTAAGACTGATTTGGTACCCACATTTTCTTGGGTCCTCTAGGGTTAGTGTCATGAACCCAAACAAGATTATTTGTTCTATTTAGTTGATCATAGTAAAAACTTAGCTAAATGTCCATTCTTACACAATAAGTACATCTATACACTCTACCATATTTAAAAGCATAGTGAGTGTGTGATTTGTGAGCATGAGAATTTTGAGCATGAAAAGATTTAGCATGAGGAGTGTTATTTGTAGTGTGAGCATGAGAATTCTTAGCTTGTGAAGTGTTAGCATGTGAAGTGTGCTTTTAGAAAACATGTTCTCAAGTTTCTTAGTATTGAAAGCACAATCATTTAAAACTTTTCGAAATCATTCATTTTGGATTTAAAAGAAGAAAATTCTTTTTCATCAATAATAGGAGATTTTGCCTTACAAGTGCTCTTGTAGGCACAAAATTCTTTTGCATGGAAATGAAATTAGAAGAAACATCATCTTTCTTTAGAAACAATGGCAAGTTGATTCTTAAGAAAAAGCAACTTCTTTGTAATTTTAAGCATTCAAGTTTCTTATTATCATAAGTTTCAGAAAGTTCTACAAAGGCATGAACTAGAACTTCCTTACTTAGTTCATCATCTTCATCATCAAGGGATTGAGGGGTTACCTTAGGTGTGTTTGCCATGAAAACATATTAGCTTGATCCACCTCACTTTCCGAATCACTTTCTTAATCCCATGTTGCTTTGTGGCTCTCTTCTCCTCCGGTTTCTTTGGCTTGAAGGAGGAAGTCATCTTCTTCTTGAACTCCAGACAATCCGCCATGATATGTCCGGGTTTGCGGCAATTATAGCAAATGATCCTCCGATCCTCTTTGCCTTCGAATTTTCTCCGGAAGTTGAACTTGTTCTTCCGGTACAATCTCTTGACATTCCGCACAAGTAGAGTTAGCTCCTCATCTTTTCTTCGTCTTCTTCATCGTCATCATTGGTGGAAGAAGTCTTGAAGGCTATGGATTTCTTCTTTGAAGTAGTAGCCTCATCTTGCTTTCTTCTCCATCTCATGGGTTTTAGGTCCCAATGAGACTAATGATGTCCATCTCGTCCTTGTCATTTAATTCCTTTAAGGTGGTGGCCTGATCTCCAAGATGGAGGAAGAGCCGTATCACTTTGCGCACCTTTTGATCGTTAGAGATGACGTCACCTAATGAAGAAAGACCATTTGTAATTTTAGTGAAACGAGTAATCATACAATCAATGGATTCATCACAAGCATTTAAATGATTCATATTGAGACCTCAAGAGATCTATCTTAGCTCTCTTGACTTGTGAGTCCCTTCATGTGTGACCAATAAGTGTTGCCAAATCTCATAGGCGGATTGGCAATGAATTACCCGTGTAAGGTCATCCTCATTCAAGGCGGTTAATAGGAGTTTTGGCTTTGGAGTTAGCCTCATATTCTCTAAAGTTGAAGTCGGTCAAGTGCTCTCATCTTCATTGGGTGCTACATAGGGTTGGTCAAAGACTTAGCCACTAAACTACCTAGTGATTGCAAGAAGATAGTCATCCTAACCTTCCAAATAGGGAAGTTGAGTCCATCAAATTTAGGTGGGGTTTTAATATTGTCGGCCATGTTTACTAGTGTATGAATGTATGAATGGAAATGTTGATTAGCAATATTTTAAGGATCTCTCTAGGATGTTAAGCCAAACCTAGAGTCCAAGCTCTGATACCAATTGAAAATTCACCTAGAGGGGGGGTGATAGGTGACAATGCTAATCAAGGGCAAATTAAAAATTTAAAGCTACAACAGTCTCCAATCAAGAATCACAAGATGAATGCAAGCAAGTAAGTATGACAATGAATATGATGAGCAATTATAAGAGCAAGCAAAGTAGAGCAAGGATTGCAAGAATGTAAACCAATTGCAAACACAAGGATATGTTATCGAGGTTCGAGCACCCAGCTCTACTCCCCGCCTTCCCCAGAAGGATTCTAGCTACTTCCACTATCACAAAGAACAATTACAATGGAGTACCCAACTCCTACAATCTCAAGTACAAGTAATTTCTTGGTAGTCAAAAGACCACAAACTCTCTCTTTCAAATATCTCTTCCCTTACAAAGGTCCTTAGAGAATATTGAGTAGGAATGAAGCTCTTGTTGTAAGTGAAGAAAGAGAATTAAATCAGAGAGTATTTGAAAACCCTTCAGAAAATCAGTGAGAAATCAGCACAAAAACCAAGAAACAAGTCTCTTTTGAAAGCCTTAAACTTTTGAATTTCTAGCAAAAATGTTGTTTTAACCAATCTCTCCCCAAACACCCTATTTATAGGAGAGGGCTAGGGTTTAGGGATAAAACATATTTACTGATGTTTAGGAGGTAATTAGATCAAAATATATCCTTAAACAAATTTTTTAAACACAAAAGACAAAAATAAACAGCTCTTAAAAATCTGCCCGTTACTGTTCAAACGGTCAGATCGGTCGACCGGGCCGGTCGACCGGTAGTACAAAAATTGACGTTATAGGCTAGCGGTCGACCGACCCGGTCGACCGAGAAAACCTGTAAGCAAAAACAATAGTCGGTCGACCGCCCCGGTCGACCGACAGACATGCACACGGATACGTGCAGCTGCCAGAACTTCGGTCGACTGGTCCGGTCGACCGGACCAGACTGACACAGATTCGGTCGACCGCCCCGGTCGACCGGATCAGGTCAAAAATCAATTTTAAAAACGAAACAAAGAGGATTTTGATTTTTAACAAAAATACTTTTGAGCAGGGATTAGTATAAAACATAAATATATATCTGTAGGCAAAATCTTGTATGCAAAATATTTTTGTATATTTATAAGAAATTATTTGGAATGAGCATGTGCGCAAAAAACGTGTGTGATAGAGCTTCAAACCTATCCACTATTCTTAACAAACTATAAACTGAAAAACAAATTACATGAAGACTTCTTGTGCTATCTTCAAGTCTTTGAGCCATCCAAAGCCTTGCTAGAGCCTTCTCTTCTTTGATCCTTCCTTGATGTGCAATTTGCCTTCCTCGCTTTGTGAACTTAGAAGTTCTTGCAATAGCTAAGCGAATGGTCTCTAAACATGGTACAAACCTGAAACTTATCTTGAATAGACTCATTAGTACCAAATAGCACTAATTTGGTTTGTCATCATCAAAACACAAAACAATTGGAGAGTGTAACCTCTTGGGCAACAATATTAGTTGTCAGCTGCTCAGTTGTCAGATATCACAGTTGTCATATGTCAGTTTTCAGTTGTCAGTTGTCAGATTATCAACTAGTATTGACATCAGTAGTGTTGGAGATATCAATTACTACTACATATTAAATCACATTGATTGCTTATTAATAAAAGACACCATAACCCGGGGAACAGGGGTAATGGCTTGATGATGCATGTCGTGTATTTGGAAGGATTTCTTATGGTACCGAGTTTTGTGGTTCCAACCATGGGGAACCAAGGTAGTACTGGCTACCTATTCAGTTGTCCGTTGTCAGGGCTATTCCCGGATTACGGCGCCACATAGTTGTCTTTTTGTGTGGGGCTGTGGTCTTCAGTTGTCAGAGCCTTGCGGCTAGTCCTGGTTCAGCGCCAGGGGTGTTAGACCGTGGTACCGGGCATGCACGGTACTCTTCCTAAACACAAGCACTACATTGGTAGGCAGTTACAATAACGATAACTTTGCTTGATATGTGGGAAAACGGCTGTGGTATGGGACACAGCTAAGTACTACATTAGTTAGGTTAATAATAACCAACCAGACTAGTGACATATGCTAGGTTACACACCTTGATATCAGTATTTATTTACAGTTGTGATAGTTGTCTTATATCTTTATTCATGTTGTTATCAGATATACTTCAGTTCAGTTACTTATCATGTTATTTAGTTATCTGATATCTGCAGTTATTTATTATTATTCTGTGCACATTGTTTATATGCACGAGCTTTCCCTTTACACACACACTCACCAAGTCACTTTCTGACGACCCTGAATTTGCACGTCCAGATATGGACGTTTTGTTTCTATTGTGCAGGTATTCGATGAGACTGTACGTTTCGCGAATAGCTGGAGCTTCTCCCTATTCTATTCTGGTACTCTTATCTTTCTTCCTTCTTATTATTTTCTGATTCTTGTTATATCAGATCCAGTTGTTATTCTAGCTCTTGATTCATATGATATCATGCGTGGTTGCTTATATGTGATATTGCAGTATTCATGATTTATTACAGTTGGGATTTATTATAGCTTGTTTCGGGTTACTTAAGGCTTAGCACGTATACGTGAGGTATTTCCTGGCGTATATGCGTCACCGACTCATGTCGCGTCTCCGCTCCAGCGTATTGTGGGAAGCGGGGCGTGACAGGGTTTTCTTGGTATCAGAGCCTAGGTTTTCGACTTGCGATCTTGATCTTTGACTTTTGTTTCGCAAGAAAGACCTACTTCATACCGGTAACCTAAAACAAGCTATAGTATACTGCAATATACATATACTATCCATTATGATATTCAGTCCATTTGGAGTTGGCCGTCCTCTCTTTGGAATTCCATTTCTTGATCATTGATATCCATGATTCCAACACTCCCTTTAGAGTGATTTGGGATTTCCATCTTGATTTCATCCTTCTTTTCTATTCTATTTCTTTTGATTTTGTCCCTTGAGATGGTTACTCCTTACTGAAGTCGGTAGCAGAAATCAGAGTAGCGCAGCGGAAGCGTGGTGGATTATGATGTGCAGAGAAGTGATGTGAAGCTTGTTTGTTTTCTCCTTGATTTTTTAGGATTCTTTACCATTCCCTGCCCTATTGAATTTCGGGAAGAAATTTTTATAAGGTGGGTAGAGTAGAGTGTAAGGTCCCTAGTTAGAAATACGGTATTTTCATTTTCCTATTTGATTTATTGATTTTTATTTGATCAACTTAATTTATTATTATTATACTACTTATTCTAGTAGTAGTTGTTAGTAATATTGGAGATTACCATTATTAGTGTTGCTATTATTATTGTTGCTATTACTTATTATTATTAGTATGGTTATGTAATGTTATTGGCATTATTATTATTAATATTCTGGTTAAGTAATGTTGTTGTTAATACTGGATTATTATTTTCTAGTATTTCCTTCCCCTTGATTTTTATTCATGTCTTATCCCTTGTCCACAAACCCATTAGTCTATTCTTGATCCATTACTCAAATCCAATTCAAAACCCAATACCCACTTACCCGTTGTCTCAACCCAAACCCATTAGCTGATTCTACTCATACCCATTTTTCATAATCCAAACCCGTTACCGAAACCCAATACCCATCCTATATAAACACTTATCTCCTCACCATTAACCCTAACCTAATCTCTCTTTTCCTCCCCAATGCAACAGCTGCCCACCATCATCAGCAGCAGCACCCGGATCTCCCTCCTCCCCGGCGGCAACAGCACCCCGAGCTTCCTCTCCGGCGGCACGCGGCAACGCAGCTCGTTCTCCAGGCCATGCAGCAGTACTCCGGCACCCCGCAGTGCCAGGATCTCCCTCCCCCTGGCAGGCCCGCGCACCAGCCCAGCCAACAGCAGCAGCCGCGGCAGCGAGGAAAGCCCGTGATCTCCCCTCGACTGCACCAGCGCAGTCCACGGCCATCACCGGATCTCTTCCGTGACGAGGCCAGTACGGAAGACCCCCCTCCTCCCTTGGTGCGTCCAGCCCCCAGCAGATCCAGCAGCTCCTCCACCCTTGTTGGCACGCCCTTCCCCGGCAGCAGCACGGCATCCCTCATGCAGTGAGTGTAGTCCCTCTCTCTCTTTCTATTTCTCTCGTTATAATGTACATTCGATTAAGTTGTATTTTAATGCGTGTATAAACGTAATGTAGAAACCATATGCTTGGGTACTGCGTGCGTGAGTATAGCATGTGTACATTCGAAGAGAATGCAGAGATAAGTGTTGGTGTAATTCAGTATCTGGTTTTGCAGAAGATTAGTCGACTTGCCCACTTTATTAGTCGACTAACACCTCTATTAGTCGACTTACTTTTGCCTATAGTCGACTAGGCTTCCCTTTAGAATAGTTATTGACTCTCTGTTTGTCGACTGTAATCAACCTTAGTCGACTACCCATTTCCTATAGTCGACTAATAGTCTCCCTAGTCGACTTGCTCTTTGTTGTAGTCGACTAATAGCACAATTAGTCGACTTATAATATCCTTAGTCGACTAGTTGGGTGTCCTGGAAGCTGTGTAGTCCCTGTGCTGATCATTGCTTATTTGTTAGTCGACTTGTCTACCTAGCTAGTCGACTTGCCCCGTGTATAGTCGACTTAGTCTACTTGTTAGTCGACTAACCCTTCTCTAGTCGACTTGCTCCTTTCCCTTAGTCGACTAATTATTGTCTGACTGCTGTGTTTAGCTTCCTTATGGATTGTGGACTTTACCCTCGGGTTATGTATTGGCTATCGATGGAAGAATATGATTTTGAGGAATAGATATTGGTTGATTTGACTCGACTTGATAGTTCTTAGACATGTATCTGTTATGTTGCCAAGTGTTGGGATCTTACGATTGACTTTGATAGAAGTGAGAACTCGTGAGGACTTGGGAATCAGAGTAGATTGATAGAGTGAGAGGGTTGAGCACAGGTTATTGATGTATGTTGGAACAACAGTTTATTGTATCAGATTACTCGATGTGAATTGATATTTGATGATCATGTAACTATTGGAATTTATGAGTTGGTTGTAATGACTTTGGATTTTTAGATGCTAGAGTTCTTAGATGTACCAACTGATTATATCATTGAGTATGGATGAGTTGTTGGTATTGACTTATAAGTGAACTATTCTAGATTGCAGTTCTTTGAGGATGTTCCCTATTTAGATATGATTTTGGTGTATGTTGACTTATTGATCTCGAGGACATACCATGTCTTTCATGATTAGTTATTGATTACTTCGGTTAATAGAGATTGAGTTATTGTGATAGTGATCTATTCGATATCATTGATCTTGTACTTCAGAGTTACCAGATTGCAGTTATTTCTTTAACAGTTATCAGTTTATTAGTGATTGGTGAGATCATTTGTTGGTGATCACAGATGTGTTCAGAGTTTATATGAGTTGGTAAATACCAGTATCAGTTACTAGTTGTTAGTAGCACTGTTGTGTTTGTGGCTATATCTTCAGTATACTATTTCAGATGTCAGATATTAGTTGTCAGCTGCTCAGTTGTCAGATATCACAGTTGTCAGATATTAGTTTTCAGTTGTCAGTTGTCAGATTATCAACTAGTATTGACATCAGTAGTTGTTGGAGATATCAGTTACTACTACATATTAAATCACATTGATTGCTTATTAATAAAAGACACCATACCCGGGGAACAGGGGTAATTGCCTGATGATGCATGTCGTGTATTTGGAAGGATTTCTTATGGTACCGAGTTGTGGGTTCCAACCATGGGGAACCAAGGTAGTACTGGCTACCTATTCAGTTATCAGTTGTCAGGGCTATGCCCGGATTATTGCGCCACACTAGTTGTCTTTTCGTGTGGGGCTGTGGTCTTCAGTTGTCAGAGCCTTGCGGCTTGTCCTGGTTCAGCGCCAGGGGGTTAGACCGTGGTACGGGCATGCACGGTACTCTTCCAAAACACATGCACTACATTGGCAGGCAGTTACAATAACGATAACTTTGCTTGATATGTGAGAAAAACGGCTGTGGTATGGGACACAGCTAAGTACTACATTAGTTAGGTTAATAATATCCAACCAGACTAGTGACATATGCTAGGTTACACACCTTGATATCAGTTATTTATTTACAGTTGTGATAGGTGTCTTATATCTTTATCATGTTGTTATCAGATATACTTCAGTTCAGTTACTTATCATGTTATTTAGTTATCTGATATTTACAGTTATCTTATTATTATTCTGTGCACATTGTTTATATGCGCGAGCTTTCCCTTTACACACACACTCACCAGGTCACTTTCTGACGACCCTGGATTTGCACGTCCAGATATCGGACGGTTTGTTTCTATTGTGCAGGTGTTTGATGAGACTGTACGTTTCGCGAATGGCTGGAGCTTCTCCCTATTCTATTCCGGTACTCTTATCTTTCTTTCCTTCATATTATTTTCTGATTCTTGTTATATCAGATCCAGTCGTTATTCTTGCTCTTGATTCATATGATATCATGCGTGGTTGCTTATATGTGATATTGCAGTATTCATGATTTATTTCAGTTTGGATTTATTATAGCTTGTTTCAGGTTACTTAAGGCTTAGCGCGTATATGTGAGGTATTTTTCTTGCATATATGCGTCGCCGACTCATGTCGCGTCTCCGCTCCAGCGTATTTTGGGAAGCGGGGCGTGACAGAATACATGTCTCTAATTTAGCAACTAAATTTGTTTGGGTTAGGAAAGGTGCTAACCCCCATGGACCAAAAGGATATGGGTACCAAAGACCACCCCTATTGTATTGATGTAGGTGTGGGCTCTCGCATGACGTGAGAGTATCGGTGCCTTGGAGTGGATGCGTCCGAGCTTCATAATGACTATTTGGATGCATCACTTTCAAGGGATGTTTGGTGGGAGGACCACCTTGGTTTGGAGAACTAGAGAGGTGCCTTCATCGGTTTTGGTATCGTTCTCTAACTCTCGTTTATATTTGCATGCTTTTCATGTTCATTGTTTATAGCATGTTTTGATGTTTATTGTTCATTATGCTTATGCCATGTTTATTAGATTAGTGATATACATGTTTAGTTATTTGAGACACCCATGTTTTAGATGGACTTATATCTTTGTGTTCTCACCTTGTTTTTAACTAATATGTATATCCTAGATCTAATGCACATGCATATACATAATGATCATATGTATGTTTATGATTTTTGTTTTGTTTTGATGCAGTATGTTTTGATGTTTATTGATTATTATGATTATGCCATGTTTATTAGATTAGTGATATACATGTTTAGTTATTTGAGATCACCATGTTTATATGGACCCATATGTTGTGTTCTCACCATTGTTTAGCTATTATGTATATCATAGTTCTAATAACATGTGGATTTACATAATGATCGTTTTTATATTTATCATGTTGATTTATGTCTAGTTTTATGCTTCATGTTTTGAATATATATTTAAATGTTAGTTTTTCATTAAGACTAGGATTTATACTTGTACATATAATGGGCCACAAATAAATTTTTATATGTTTGTGCTTGAATGCTTATTTGTACCCATTAGATGTTCTAGTATAGTCTAGTTTTGATGATTCATGCATTTTAAACTTGTATTCCCCATTTTGGACATGTTTTATGATCATGTATTTCACTTCATGTATATGTTTATTTTGCCAAACCTTAAGATATATATGTATACCCCTTGAGTTATTTACTTTTCATGCAAATCTTTATTATGCACTCAATTGTGTTTAGGGATATGTATGTATACTTCTTGTTTTGTCAAAACATACATATGCCTTGAATCATAAATTGTTTTTAATGAAAATTTAGTCTTGATGATTTTCATGTTAAAGAAATTTCGATCGAGCTTAATTGCCTATTTTCATGACTATGATTTTCACATTATGCTTATACACTCACATCATTCATGTTTTCTCATGATTTTGTTTTCATGAGTATGATTTATGCTTCATTGATTTTGAGTGTTGGTAATCATGTGATGTTCATGTGTTTTATGAAAAATATTTGTGTTTTATTCCTTGCTTGAAGGATTTCGTACTAGTTTACAAGTTTTTCATTAAACTAGCTCGTATTCTTCATGAGGTAGATTATGAGTTATACACTTGATCTTATTGTTTTTCAATTGGTATCATTGGATTCTTTCAATTGGTATCAATATTGACATTTCTTGTATACTCATATACTTGTATGTATGTATGCTTTCATTTCCAATAGTATCAATTTGATTGGTATCTAATTTTTCATACATATATATGTTTTATTTGTGCTTACTATATCCCTATATTTTTAAGCACAAATTTTGTTTATGCTAAAGCTTTTTTTTTTTTTGACAATCATGTTTCAATTGATTAGTTTTCAATTGGTATCCTATACAAGCTTATGCATCGTTTTATTTTGTATTTCATAAAGGGGGAGAAAACTCGTATTTCATCTTTCAATTGGTATTTTGTTTACCATTGGTTTTTATTCCACTCACATACTTTATGATAGAAAATGATTAAAAAATTAATATTGATCTTTAATTTGGTATCATATGATTATAGGGAACAATAATTTCAATTGGTATCATATGCTAAAAAAGGAATAATACTTTCTATTGGTATCAAGATTTCATTTGTTTACTTATCAATTGGTATCAAGATTTTGTTTTTACTATCAATGGTTTATGTTTCATTTTGATATAAAAATGTTTTGATTTACATTGCCTATATGCATATAGATTCATGTTGTGTGTATCCTATATTGAGGAGCTTGACAACTCTTCTTTATGTGATGCACGTGTGTAGGGGGAGCCTCACATCTCCTCTTATGCATTGCATATTATGTGTTATGTGAATTAGGGCTTGTCATCCTTTCTCATGTAATGCATATATGTAGGGAAGTTAACTTAGCGTCTTCCTCTTCATGAATGTATAATGCATATATTCCTATTATTGATTTGTTGATGTCACCCTTTTATTTGATTCTTGGTTTCGAAAAAAAGGGGGAGAAGAATATGTTTTTATTGTTTGTCTTTTACCCCTTTGTTGATGATTGACAAAAAGGGGGAGAAGAATTTGAGTTTATATGCATATTTTGTTTGTATGCATGTTTTAGTTTTTGTATGCTGTTTCATGATTGATATCAAGAACATGTTCTATTATTGGTATCAAGATCATTATGTAATGTTTGGTATCAAGAGAATTTATTTTAAGAACATGTTTATTATTTTATGCATGTCTATGCATGTTCATGTTTAGTATTCATTGCAAATATTTATTGTTTATTCCTATGCATGAGTTAAGGGGGAGCTTCTTTAAAGCTTAACTTTAATCCATGTATGTATAACTCCATGAGTTTTGTCATCATCAAAAAGGGGGAGATTGTTGGCCCAGAGGCCTTCCACTCTAGTTTGATGATGATTAACTCATGAAATTATGTTTACTAATAATCTTGTGATATTAATTTCAGATCATTAACCAAGATATTAGTTGGTGATAGCTTCAACAAAGGAGTTTTTGAAGCCTTTCACATGGTGATTCCAGAGCCCGAGCATCAAGATCATGCATAGCACTCGTTGGAGTCAAGCTCGGTGGATCACGTTTTGGATCGAGTCGGCTTGGAGACGGCGCTCTACAAGAAGACTTCGGTATCATAGTTTAGATTTTGTTTTAGATCCATTTGTAAAGACTAGATAGTGTGATATTCTCAAGTTCACAACACACAAACGTTTTATGTTTTGGATATTGGTTTTCAGTTTAACCGATCTTGGTTTTCATGAATAGTTAGATCAAAACAAGTTTACATGATTTTATGTATATTAGATATGTTCTATATACATGCATCTTCAACTTCTTAGACAAACTTATTTTGATATGCCTATTCATGAGTTTTGGTGTTTTGGTATTTTAACAAAACATATTTTTGAAAATAAAATCAAAAACAATGATATATATATATATATATATATATATATATATATATATATATATATATATATATATATATATATATATATATTGTGTATATTGGAGTATGTCCATATACAACATGCTTAAAGTTGTTTAAATATCATGTTTCTGTATTTGAATGAGTTTTGGAAAAATCGGATTTCCATTTGGAAAATCCAAGTTTGGTAAAATACAGTTTTGATTTTTGGCAAAATTTATAAGATACAAAAATGGTTCAAAATGTTTGAAATTTGTGTTGAAATTTTTTACAGAAGTTTGTTTATCAATGTATAATGATAAAACTATTTTGTGGATTTTTAGAAATTTTACGGGATTTTTTAGAATATTTTTAAATCCAGTTTTCTGACCTAGATTGCCTTCTGCCAGGCTCTGGCGGTCGACCGGCCGGTCAACCGGACCAATTGTCGGTCGATCGGGCAGTCGATCGACATGCACAAGCTTGTGCACGTTAGCCAGGCACTTGGGCGGTCGCCCGTGCGGTCGACCGGCCAGAGAGCTTTGCTCTCTGGATTTTTTTCGGTCGACCGGTCGGTCGACCGCAGGCTTTCAACGGTCAAAAATATGACCGTTGGCGGCGACCGCCAGCTGCGTTGGCTGACTTTTTTAGCCAACGGCTAGTTTTGTCTTGGGGTTATAAATACCCCATGCTTGAGTTTTTCCTTAAGTTTTTAAGAGCAAAATTTTCAGAGTTTCTCTAGTGTTCTAAACAAGTTTTCAAAAGTGTTTTTGGTGCCAAAAGATCCATCTTATTTGTTTTAAAAGTGTTTTATTTATTTCAAAGAAAATAGGTTTTTGGGAATTAGTTTTGGTCTAAAATTCTATATCCATTTGGTATTTTCCCAAGAGATTTTTCTTTGATCAAAACACTTGTGTTTTTCCACTTGAGCTATATCACTCTATCTTATTCTATAGGATCATTATTTGTGGGAAAAGAGATAGTTTGTGGTCTTTGTAACCACCAAGTTGTAAACCCTTTACTTTGTGATATCCCTCTTTGGTAGAGGTTGATTTGGGTTGTTGGTTGCTCCCTCTTTGGTAGAGGTTGAGGTTGTGGTTTACTCCCTCTTGGTGAGGTGGAGTTGGAGTTGGTGATTGTATCCCTCTTCGGTAGAGGTGGATTGTGGTGTTGCCTCGGTCGAGGTTGTATTGGTTGGTTTGTGGAGTTTGGTACTCCGGTCTTCGGTAGACCATTTATATTGCCTCGGTAGAGTTGTATTGGTTGAGAGAGGAGTTCGGTACTCCTAGTGGATTGGAAATCCTTCTCGGTGAAGGCGGGGACGTAGAGCTCAGTGCTCGAACCTCGAAACACATCTTCTTGTTTGCGTTTGATCAATTGACTCTCAACTCTCTCCTCTCTCTCTCTTTATTTGTGTTGTGCATTGCATCATTCATATTGCCATATCATTTATATGCTTGTGTTGAGCCTTGCATTGATTCATATTGTTATATCTATATGCTTGGTTGTGCTTGCTTGTGTGCCTCACTTGTGCTTAACCACGAGAGCTTCATATAGCGCCTCAACTCTTATTCAGAGGAATCAAGAGGAGTTAGTCCAGAGCCCTTCACGGGGAATTCGGCTACACTCGTGGTTGCACTAAGTGTTGTTGCAAATTAGTTTTAATTTTCGCATTTAGTTTTTAGATTAGTCTTATCACCTATTCACCCCCCTCTATGTGATTTCAATTAACACCACCACCTTCACCATCTTCATTTCCACTCATCACTACCAAAACCCAACCCCCCTCCCCTTCTCCTCATTGGGGTGGTTGGCGGCCACCCCTGGCCTATGCTAGCCTCCGGCGGTCGACGCCGCCCCATGGCTACGTGGCCAGGGTAGGGTCACGGCCTGGCTGTGCGAGGCCGTCGACAGAGGGGCATCAACCCCTTCCACTGCCTCCTCTCTCTCTCTCATCTCCCTCCTCTCCCTCTATCTTAATCCTCTCTCTTTCTTTCTCTAGATTTTCTCTCTCTAGCTCTCCCTCTTTCTCTTGCTTTCTCTATTCTCTCTCCCCTCTCTCTTATTCTCTCTCTAAAATAATTATTGATATTTTAATGTATTATGACGCGTACGCGGGTTTCTGGGATTTCAAACTACATGACCTTTTGAAGATTTAAGCGAGTATCCTTGTCTTGTTTGGGTTTCCCCACTTCATTGGGTTGACTTGTATTATATTCTGTATTAGATTTATATCTATGCCTATATTGGTCTGTGCTCTTGTATTTGGATGTGGCCGAGTGCCTAGTATTATACATGTATATGCCTGTGATGATTGTGAAATCACCTAGAGGAGGGGTGAATAGGTGATAATGCTAATCAATGCACAAATTAAAAATGTTATGATGCAACGATCACTCGAAACAAGACTAGAAGCGAATACCCCGTGAAGGGCTCTGAACTCCTTCCTCGTGATTCCTCTAGATAAGAGTTTGAGGTGCGCAATGCAATCTTGTTGTGGAGTATTGATCGACAACATAGCAATGATTATGAAGCAAGTAAATGTAGCAATAAATATAAAGCAAGTAAATGAAGCAAGTAAACCAATCACAAACACAGAGATTTGTTCCGAGGTTCGAGCACCCAGCTCTACGTCCACACCTTCACCCAGAAGGATTTTCCAACCACTATAACTTTCACAAAGAATTACAATCACACCAGAGTACCCAACTCCTCAATCACACTCCTCTAGTCCAGAGGTAGTGGAGGCACAAGTACAAGAATATCTTGGTGATCAAAAGACCACAAACTCTCTTTTGAAAAACCTTTTCCCTTACAAAACCCTAGAGAATAATGTGTAGGATTGAAGCTCAAGTTTTGTAAGTGAAAAAGAAAATGAAATTGAAGAGAGTTTTGAACCAAAAACTTCAGTAAAGAGAGAGAATTTTAAGCACAAAAAAAGAGAACAAAAACTTCTTTTGAAAGCCTTAAACTTGAATACTTTTTGCAAAAGATTGTTGTAATCACCTCAACCCTAATCATCCCTATTTATAGGTAAAGGTAGGGATTAAAGAGTAAACTATTATAATTAATAATTAGGAAATTTTTGACCCAAACAAGCCCCTAAACACGTTTAGAGAGAAAACACACGTTAAAAACGTATTTAATAAACTAGCTGTTGAGGCAGAAATCAAGCCACGGTCGACCGGGTTTTCAAAAAATTAGCCGTTGCCAGCCCAGGGTCGACTGCCCGGTCGACCGTAACAAACAGAAACATGGGTACTTTTAGTCGGCCGAAGGTCGGTCGACCGAAATGGGGTCCGGTCGACCGCCCGGTCGACCGGGAGACGTGCACACATGCACGCACCCAAACGGTCAGAAGCCGGTCGACCGGCCGGTCGACCGTTCTGATCTGAAACAGAGCCGGTCGACCGTCCGGTCGACCGCAACAAGCCAAAATCTTATTTTTTGAAAAATGTTTTGAATATCTTGATAATTTTTCAAAGTACTTATGATCAAGACTAGGTATACATATAAAATAGAGTTTGTAAGTAATAAAATATGTTTAAAAATATTTTGTATATAGGAGAAATTTCTTTTAAAAAAATCATGTGCACAAAAACTTGTGTGTAGGGATTTTGAGCTTCAAACCTATTCACTATTCTTTAACAAACTATAAATATAAAACTAAGAAATGAAGTCTCTGATCCACTATGAAGTTACTGAGCCACGCTATACCAAGCTAGAGCCTTCTCTTCTATGAAAACTTCCTCTTGCGCCATTTGCCTTATTAGCATCAAAACCTTGCAAACCTTGCAATAGCTAAGAAAGGCCATCATGAATGGTACTAACCTGAAACTCATTCTAAACAACTTATTAGTACCATATAGCTTCTATGTGTTTTGTTATCATCAAAACTTAAACAAATGGAGGAGTGTAACCTTTTGGGCCAACAATCTCCCCTTTTTGATGATGACAAAACATATAGACTATATCACAAGATATAAAAGAGAGGTAAAAACTCTCCCTCAAATTATGCTATATTAAACAAGTATTTGAATTTTGAAATTGCAAACGCAACCATAAAACCATACCATTAAACATAAAACAACATATTTCTCCCCCTTTTTGTCATACATCAAAAAGGGATAAATTAGCAAGAAATATTTTTTTTATTCAACAACACAAACATTAAGTTCACCACATATAAAAGAAAATCGATTATAATCAAGTGGTTTAGTGAAAATATCGGCAAGTTACAAATCGGAAGAAACATAATCAATCTCAATATCACCTTTCTCAAAATGATCTATAAGAAAGTAATATCTAATCTCCATGTGCTTGGTCTTACTATGTTGATTTGCATTCTTAGTCATATGAATAGTACTAGTATTATCACAAAATATTTTTATATGATCATAATGCAAATCATAATCAAGGAGAGTATGTTTCATCCAAAGGACTTGTGCACAACAAGCCCCCGCCGCAACATACTCCGCCTCGGCGGTTGAGAGGGCTACCAAATTTTATTTCTTAGAAGACCATGAAACAAGACAATTACCAAGAAATTGACATGTTCTACTAGTACTCTTTCTATCCACTCTACAACCCGCATAGTCGGCATCCGAAAAACTTGTTATTGAGAAATCTCCGATTTTTGGATACCATAGACCCATTCCAATAGTGCCCTTAATATAACGAATAATGCGTTTTACCGCAATTAAATGAGATTCTTTAGGACACGATTGGAATCTAGCACAAAGACACACACTAAACATGATATCCGGCCTACTAGCCGTTAAATACAACAAACTACCAATCATGCTTCTATATAATTTAATATCAACACAATTACCTTGGTCATCCTTATCAAGCTTGGTGGTAGTTGCCATGGGAGTGTTGCAAATTTTTGAACCTTCAAGTCCAAATTTCTTAATGAGTTCCTTGGAGTACTTGGCTTGATATATGAAAATCCCATCACGTATTTGCTTGATTTGGAGTCCAAGAAAATAATTTAATTCACCCATTAATGACATCTCAAATTCACGTTGCATACACTGTTCAAACTCCTTGCAAAGAAACTCATTAGTAGAACCAAAGATTATATCATCAACATATATTTGCACTATAAGAATGTCACTATCAACATGCTTAGTAAATAATGTTGTGTCTACTTTGCCTTTAACAAAATCATTTGAAAGAAGAAAACTAGAAAGTCTTTCATACCAAGCTCTTGGAGCTTGTTTTAAACCATACAATGCTTTATCTAACTTGAAAACAAAATTTGGATGAACATGATCTACAAAACCGGGAGGTTGTTCAACATAAACTTCCTCATCAATAAAATCATTTAAAAATACACTTTTTACATCCATTTGAAAAAGTTTAAATTTTTAAAAGATGCATAAGCTAGTGTTATCCGTATGGCTTCAAGCCATGCTACGGGTGCAAAGGTCTCCTCAAAGTCGATTCCTTCAACTTGAGTGTAACCTTGGGCACTAACCTAGCCTTATTCCTAATAACATTTTCTGACTCATCCAACTTGTTCCTAAAGATCCACTTAGTACCAATTATTGGTCTATCGTGGGGTCTAGGAACAAGGTGTCAAACTTGGTTGCGCTCAAATTGATTGAGCTCTTCTTGTATAGCTAGCAACCAATATGAGTCACCCTCGGCTTCGAGGATGTTTTTGGGTTCAAAATGAGATATGAATGCAAAATTACCACACAATTCATGGAGTTTGGAGCGAGTAGTTATCCCTTTTGATACATCACCTATGATGAGATCTTGGGATGATTTGTAGCGAATCTCAAATCTTTAGGAAGTGGTTGAGAGTTTTCCACTTCATCCTTTTGAACTTCACCAATGGGTTCTTGCTTGTCTTCTTGAATGGGTGAGTCCTTCAAGGATATTTCTCCATGTCCTCACCTAATGAGTCAATCTCTACAACATTCTCAACAATAGTATTAGATTCTTCAAATTTAACATGCATAGATTCTTCAATAGTGTGAGATGATTTATTAAACACTCTATAAGCTTTACTAGTACAAGAATAACCATCAAAGATTGCTTCATAAGCCTTAGCATCAAATTTACCCAAATTATCTTTAGTATTCAAAACAAAACACTTGCATCCAAAAACCTTAAAGTATGAAATATTTGGTTTTCTTAAATGATAAATTTCAAAAGAGGTTTTGAAAGTATTTTTACACAAATAAATACGATTTGATATGTAGCATGCGGTGTTTATGGCCTCGGCCCATAAATATTGAGGGAGCCCATATTCACTTATCATAGTCCTAGCCATTTCTTGAAGAGTTCTATTCTTCCTTTCTACTACTCCATTTTGTTGTGGAGTTCTAGGACATGACATTTCATGCTTAATTCCCTTTTCATCACAATAAGTCATGAAGAGTTGGTTAACAAACTCACCACCTCTATCACTTCTTATTTTCAAAATTGAAAATCCTTTTTCTTTTTCAACTCTTTTTCGAAAAATCTTAAAATGCGAAAAAGTTTGATCTTTATGTTCCAAAAGAAAACCCAAGTGAAACGTGAAAAATCATCAACTAAAACAAAAACATATCTACTTCCATTTAAGCTTTTAGTTTTAGTTGGTCCAAAAAGATCCATGTGAATCAATTCTAATAGCCTAATTGACATGATATCCTTGATTGGTTTGAAAGAAGACTTGGTTTGTTTCCCAAGTTGGCACGCTCCACAAATGCGGTCTTTTTCAAACTTCAAACAAGGAATACCCTTCACCAATTCCTTAGAATTAATTCTAACAAGGTGATCAAAAGATGCATGTCCTAATCTTCTATGCCAAAGTCATGAAATCTCATCAAAAGCATTCAAGCATTTAGTAGAACAATTCAAATTAAGCATGTCAATAGTATAGACATTATTTTTACGAAATTCGATGAGAATACAATCATTGATTTTACAATCAAATATTTTGCAAGAAGATTCATCAAACAAAACTTTGAGACCACGATCACAAAGTTGACTTATACTAAGCAAGTTATGTTTAAGTCCATCAACAAGAACAAACATTTTCTATTAAAGGAGATGCACCAATCTTAATGTTATCTATACTGATGATGATGCCCTTGGAGTCATCTCCGAAGGTGACGGTGCCACCTTCAACGTACCTTGATAGGGTTGTGAAGTTGTTGATATCCCATGTCATATGCCTTGTGTTAGCCCAAAAGGTTACACTCTCCATTTATTGAGTTTTGATGATGACAAACCAAATTAGTGCTATTTGGTACTAATGAGTTTGTTTAAGATAAGTTTCAGGTTAGTACCATGTTTGGAGACCATTTGCTTAGCTATTGCAAGAACTTCTAAGTTCCACAAAGCAAGGAAGGCATATTGCACATCAAGGAAGGATCATAGAAGAGAAGGCTCTAGCAAAGCATAGCTTGGCTCAAGACTTGAAGATTGCTAAACAAGATTTGTTTTTAGTTTTATAGGTTTAGAATTTTGTTAAAGAATGATGGATAGGTTTGAAGCTCAATCACACACGTTTTTGCGCACATATTGTTTCTAAGATGATTTTCTATAAAATGTACAAAAATATTTTGATACAAAATCCTCTGCCTACAAATCAATTTATATGTTTTATACTTAGTACTATTTAAAGATATTTTTATAAAAATCAAAGTCTTTTCAAAATTATGTTTTAAACCTAGTTTTTGACCTGAGCCAGTTGACCGAACAGTCGACCGGACCTATGTCAGGTTTGGCCGGTCGACCGGCCCAGTCGACTGTAGTTCTGGGTGTGCATGTATCAGTGTGCACGTTTTTGCAGTCGACCGCACGGTCGACCGACTGTAGGCCAGTCTGCTCTCGGGTTTCTTAGGTCGACCGGGCGGTCGACCGCTGGCCTACAACGGTCAGATTTTTGTATAGGCGGTCGACCGACCGGTCGACCGGACTAGCCGTTTGAACAGTAACGGCTAGTTTCTGAAAAGGTTTAAGTTTTGTCTTTTTCTCACTTAAGTGAGTTTAAATGACCGTTTTGGGTTTAATACATTCTGATTAGCCTTAAAAATGTTTTATCTTTTAACCCTAGCCCTCTCCTATAAATAGGGGTGTTTGGGGAGAGATTGGTACACCTAATTATTACAAGAAAAATTCAAAAGTTTAAGGCATTCAAAAGAGCGAGCTTGGTTTCTTGATTTTGTGCTGAAATTCTCTCTCATTTTCTGAAGTGTTTTCAAAAATTCTCTGATTTCAATTTCTTTTCTCTTTGCACACAAGAGCTTCATTCCTACTCATTGTTCTCTAAGGACCTTTTGTAAGGGAAGAGAATTTTTGCAAGAGAGAGTTTGTGGTCTTTTGACTACCCAGAGATTACTTGTACTTGAGATTGAGTTACCGGGTACTCCTGTGGAGTTGGGTACTGCGGTTATTGTGTAACTGTCTTTGTGATAGTGAAGTGGTTAGAATCCTTCTGGGGAAGGCGGGGAAGTAGAGCTGGGTGCTCGAACCTCGATAACAATTCCTTGTGTTTGCGTTTGGTTTACTTTCTTGTGCTCATTACTTGCTTTCATTTGTCATTATTATTTTCACTTGTTTTCATTCACATTGTCAATCATATTCCCATACAACAAGGTTGCATTGCGCACCTCTAACTCATTTTAAGAGGAAGCGGAGGAAGGAGTTCAGAGCCCTTAATAGGGAATTCGGCTCTTAGTCTTGTTTTGGGAGATTGTTGCATCATTGTTTTAAAATTGTGCATTGATTAGCATCATCACCTATTCACCCCCCCTCTAGGTGATTTTCAATTGGTATCAGAGCTTGGACTCTAGGTATTGGCTTAACATCCATAGAGAGATCCTTAAAATTTGCAAATCAACATTCATTCATTCATTCATTCATCACTAGTAAACATGGCCGACAACATTAAATCCCTACCTAAATTTGATGGACTAAACTTCCCTACTTGGAAGGTTAGGATGACTATCTTCTTGCAATCCCTAGGTAGTTTGGTAGCTAAATCTTTGACCAACCCTATGTAGCACCCGATAGTGATGAGAGCACTTGGACCGACTTCAACTTTAGAGAATATGAGGCAAACTCCAAGGCCCAAAACTCCCTATTAACCGCCTTGAATGAGGATGACCTTACACGGGTAATTCATTGCCAATCCGCCTATGAGATTTGGCAACACTTATTGGTCACACATGAAGGGACTTCACAAGTCAAGAGAGCTAAGATAGATCTCTTGAGGTCTCAATATGAATCATTTAAAATGCTTGATGATGAAACTATTGATTTTATGATTACAAGGTTTACTAAAATTACCAATGCTCTTTCTTCCTTAGGTGATGTCATCTCCAACGATCAAAAGGTGCGGAAAGTAATTCGGGCGCTTCCTCCATCTTGGGAGATAAAGGCCACCACCTTAAAGGAGTTAAATGACAAGGATGAGATGGACCTCATTAGCCTCATTGGGAACTTAAAGACCCATGAGATGGACAAGAAAGCAAGAGAAGAGGCCGCTCCAACAAAGAAGAAATCAATAGCTTTCAAGTCTTCATCCACCCTTGAAGACGATGAGGAAGATGAAGAAGAAGATGAGGAGCTCTCCCTCCTTGTGCGAAACATGAAAAGATTGTACCGGAAGAAAAAGCTCAACTTCCAAAGAAAGTTTGAAGGCAAAGAGGAGAAAAGAATAATATGTTTCAATTGCCGAAGGCTAGGACACATCATGGCGGATTGCCCGGAGTTCAAAAAGAAGATGACCTCCTCCTTCAAGCCAAAGAAGTCGCAAGAAAAGAAAGCTTACAAGGCAACATGGGATTCGGAAAGCGAGTCCGAAGAAGAAGAAGCGGATACCACGAATATGTGTTTCATGGCAAACACACAAAGGTAACCCCTCAATCTCTTGATGAGGAAGATGATGGTTTGAGTAAAGAAGTTATTGTGCATGCCTTTGTTGAACTCTCCAAAACTTATGATAATAAGAAAATTGAATGTCTTAAATTACAAAAGGAAGTTGCTTTTCTTAAAAATCAACTTGGTATGGTTTCTAAAGAAAAGGATGATATCTCTTCAAAACTTATTTCTATTCAAAATGAATTTAGTGCCTACAAGGTTTCTTGTAAGGCAAAAGCTCCTATTGTAAATGAAAAAGAAATTTCTTCTTTTAAATCTAAAATGGTTAATTTTGAAAAGGTTTTGAAAGATTGTGCCTTTAACACCAAGAGGCTTGAAGAAAAGTTTTCTAAAAAGCACACCTCTCATGCTAAAGATTCACATGTTAAGATTCCTCATGCTCACACTACACACAAATCTTCTCATTTTCATGCTCACAATTCTCATGCTCACAAATCACACACTCACTATGCTTTTAAATATGGTAGAGTGTATAGATGTACTTATTGTGGTAAAAATGGACATTTAGCTAAGTTTTGTTATGACCAAGTAAATAGGACCAATAATCTTGTTTGGGTTAATGAAACTAACTCTTTAGGACCCAAGAAATGTGGGTACCAAAATCAAGTCCTAAATTATTTGATGTAGGTACACACCAAGGCTCCAAGACGTAGGGAGCGGTGGTACCTTGATAGTGGTTGTTCAAGACACATGACGTGGGATATCAACAACTTTACAACCCTATCAAGGTACATGGAAGGTGGCTCCGTCACCTTCGGGGATGACTCCAAAGGAACTATCATCGGTATAGGTAACATTCAAATTGGTGCATCTCCTATTATAGAAAATGTTGTTTTAGTAGATGGTTTAAAACATAATCTGCTTAGCATTAGTCAACTTTGTGACCGTGGACTTAAAGTTGTTTTTGATGATTCTTCTTGCAAGATTTTTGATGTTAAATCCAATATTTGTATTCTTACCGTTTTCGTGACAATAATGTTTATATCATTGACATGCTTAATTTAGATTGTTCTACTAAATGCTTGAATGCTTTTGATGAAAATTCTTGGCTTTGGCATAGAAGATTAGGACATGCATCTTTTGAACATCTTTTTAGGATTAATTCAAAGGAATTGGTGAAGGGTATTCCTTACTTGAAGTTTGAGAAAGACCGCATTTGTGGTGCGTGCCAACTTGGGAAACAAACCAAGTCTTCCTTCAAACCAATCAAGGATATCATGTCAACTAGGCCTTTAGAATTAATTCATATGGATTTATTTGGACCAACTAAAACTAAGAGTTTAAATGGTAGTAGATTTGCATTTGTTTTAGTTGATGATTTTTCCCATTTCACTTGGGTTTTCTTTTTGGAACACAAAGATCAAACCTTTTCTCATTTTAAGATTTTTCGAAAAAAGGTTGAAAAAGAAAAAGGTTTTCCGATTTTGAAAATAAGGAGTGATAGAGGTGGTGAGTTTGTGAACCAACTCTTCATGACTTATTGTGATGAAAAGAGAATTAAGCATGAAATGTCTTGTCCTAGAACTCCACAACAAAATGGAGTTGTAGAAAGGAAAAATAGAACACTTCAAGAGATGGCTAGGACAATGATAAGTGAATATGACCTCCCTCAATATTATGGGCCGAGGCCGTAAACACCGCATGCTATATAACAAATCGTATTTATTTGTGCAAAAATTCTTCTAAAACATCTTTTGAAATGTATCATTATAGAAAACCAAATGTTGCATATTTCAAAGTTTTGGATGCAAATGTTTTGTTTTGAATACTAAAGAGAATTTGGGTAAATTTGATGCTAAGGCTTATGAAGCAATTTTTGTTGGATATTCTACAACTAGTAAAGCTTATAGAGTTTTCATTAGATCTTCTCGTACCATTGAAGAATCCATGCATGTTAAGTTTGAAGAATCTAATGTGTTTGTTGAGAATGTTGTAGAAATTGAACCATTAGGTGAAAACATGGAGGAAACTATCCTTGAAGGACTCACCTGTTGGCCCAAGAGGTTACACTCTCCAATTATTTTGTGTTTTGATGATGACAAACCAAATATGAGCTATTTGGTACTAACAAGTTTGTTAAGATAAGTTTCAGGTTTGTACCATGTTTAGAGACCATTCGCTTAGCTATTGCAAGAACTTCTTAGTTCCACAAAGCAAGGAAGGCAAATTGCACATCAAGGAAGGATCATAGAAGAGAAGGCACTAGCAAGGCATTGGATGGCTCAAAGACTTGAAGATAGCTCAAGAAGTCTTCATGTAATTTGTTTTTCAGTTTATAGTATGTTAAAGAATAGTGGATAGGTTTGAAGCTCTATCACACACGTTTTTGCGCACATGCTCATTCCAAAATAATTTCTTATAAATTATACAAAAATATTTTGCATACAAGATTTTGCCTACAGATATATATTTATGTTTTATACTAATCCCTGTTCAAAAGTATTTTTGATAAAATCGAAATCCTCTTTTATTTCTTTTTAAATTTGGCTTTTTGACCTGATCCGGTCGACCGGGTCGGTCGACCGCGCCTATGTCAGTCTGGTCGGTCGACCGGACCAGTCGACCGAAGTCCTGGCAGCTGCACGTATCCGTGTGCACGTCTGTCGGTCGACCGGGGCGGTCGACCGGAATATTTATTTTTGTCACAGTTTGTATCAGTCGACCGGGTCGGTCGACCGATAGCCTGTAACGGTCAAATTTTTATACTTCCGGTCGACCGGCCCGGTCGACCGATCCGACCGTTTGAACAGTAACGGGCAGATTTTTAAGGGCTGTTTATTTTTGTCTTTTGTGTTTAAAAATCCGTTTTAGGATATACTTTGATCTAATTACCTCCTAAACATCAGTAATATGTTTTATCCCTAAACCCTAGCCCTCTCCTATAAATAGGGGTGTTTGGGGAGAGATTGGTTACAACAACAATCTTTGCAAAAATTCAAAAGATTAAGGCTTTCAAAGTTCTTGGTTTTTGTGCTAAATTCTCTCAATTTTCTGAAGGGTTTTCAAAAGTTTTTCTCTGATCTCAATTTCTTTTCCTTACACAAAAAGAGCTTCAATTCTACTCATTATTCTCTAAGGACCTTTGTAAGGAAAGAGATTTTTGAAAGAGAGAGTTTGTGGTCTTTTGACTACCAAGGAAATCACTTGTTCTTGAGATTGTAGGAGTTGGGTACTCCATTGTAATTGATCTTTGTGATAGTGGAAGTAGCTAGAATCCTTCTGGGGAAGGCGGGGAGTAGAGCTGGGTGCTCGAACCTCGATAACATATCCTTGTGTTTGCGATTGGTTTACATTCTTGCAATTCTTACTCTATTTTGCTTGCACTTATTACTTGCTCATCATATTCATTGTCATACTTACTTGCTTGCATTCATCTTGTGATTGTTGTAGCTTTAAATTTTTAATTTGCCCTTGATTAGCATTGTCACCTATTCACCCCCCTCTAGGTGACTTTTCAATTGGTATCAGAGCTTGGACTCTAGGTTGGCTTAACATCCATAGAGAGATCCTTAAAATATTGCTAATCAACATTTCCATTCATACATTCATACACTAGTAAACATGGCCGACAACATTAAAACCCCACCTAAATTTGATGGACTCAACTTCCCTATTTGGAAGGTTAGGATGACTATCTTTTTGCAATCACTAGGTAGTTTAGTGGCTAAGTCTTTGACCAAACCCTATGTAGCACCCAATGAAGATGAGAGCACTTGGACCGACTTCAACTTTAGAGAATATGAGGCTAACTCAAAAGCCCAAAACTCCCTTTTAACCGCCTTGAATGAGGATGACCTTACACGGGTAATTCATTGCCAATCCGCCTATGAGATTTGGCAACACTTATTGGTCACACATGAAGGGACTTCACAAGTCAAGAGAGCTAAGATAGATCTCTTGAGGTCTCAATATGAATCATTCAAAATGCTTGATGAAGAATCCATTGATTGTATGATTACTCGTTTCACTAAAATTACAAATGGTCTTTCTTCATTAGGTGACGTCATCTCCAACGATCAAAAGGTGCGCAAAGTGATACGGGCTCTTCCACCATCTTGGGAGATCAAGGCCACCACATTAAAGGAATTAAATGACAAGGACGAGATGGACATCATTAGTCTCATTGGGAACCTAAAGACCCATGAGATGGAGAAGAAAGCAAGAGATGAGGCTACTACTTCAAAGAAGAAATCCATAGCCTTCAAGACTTCTTCCACCAATGATGACGATGAAGATGACGAAGAAGAAGATGAGGAGCTAACTCTACTTGTGCGGAATGTCAAGAGGTTGTACCGAAAGAATAAGTTCAACTTCCGGAGAAAATTCGAAGGCAAAGAGGAGCGGAAGATCATATGCTACAATTGCCGCAAACCCGGACATATCATGGCGGATTGTCGGAGTTCAAGAAGAAAATGACTTCCTCCTTCAAGCCAAGAAGCCGGAGGAAAAGAAAGCCTACAAAGCAACATGGGATTCGGAAAGCGAGTCCGAAGAGGAGGTGGATCAAGCTAACATGTGTTTCATGGCAAACACACCTAAGGTAACCCCTCAATCCCATGATGATGAAGATGATGAACTAAGTAAGGAAGTTCTAGTACATGCATTTGTAGAACTTTATGAAACTTATGATAATAAGAAACTTGAATGCTTAAAATTACAAAAAGAAGTTGCTTTTCTTAAGAATCAACTTGCCATTGTTTCGAAAGAAAAAGATGATCTTTCTTCAAATCTTGTTTCATTTCAAAATGAATTTGATGCTTATAAGATTTCTTGTAAGGGTAAAACCCCTATTGTTGATAATAAAGAAATTTCTTCTTTTAAATCCAAAATAAATGAGTTTGAAAAAGTTTTAAAAGATTGTGCCTTTAATACTAAGAAACTTGAAGAAAAGTTTTCCAAAAGCACACTTCTCATGTTAAAGATTCTCATGCTAAAATTCCACATGCTCACACTTCAAATAATACTTCTCATGCTAAATCTTTTCATACTCACAATGCCCATGCTCACAAATCACACACTCACTATGCTTTTAGATATGGTAGAGTGTATAGATGTACTTATTGTGGCAAAAATGGACATTTAGCTAAATTTTGTTATGATAAATTGCATAGTTCAAATAATCTTGTTTGGGTTAATGGCTCTAACCCTCATGGACCCAAGAAAATGTGGGTACCAAAATCAAGTCCTAAAATGTTTGATGTAGGTACACACCAAGGCTCCAAGACGTAGGGAGCGGTGGTACCTTGATAGTGGTTGTTCGAGACACATGACGTGGGATATCAACAACTTCACAACCCTATCAAGGTACATGGAAGGTGGCTCCGTCACCTTCGGGGATGATTCCAAAGGCACCATCATCGGTATCGGTAATATTCAAATTGGTTCATCTCCTATTATAGAGAATGTTGTTTTAGTAGATGGTTTAAAACATAATTTGCTTAGCATTAGCCAACTTTGTGATCGTGGACTTAAAGTTATTTTTGATGATTCCTCATGCAAGATTTTTGATGTTAAATCTGATGTTTGTATTCTTACCGGTTTTCGTGATAATAATGTTTATATTATTGACATGCTTAATTTAGATTGTTCTACTAAATGCTTAAATGCTTTTGATGAAAATTCTTGGCTTTGGCATAGAAGATTAGGACATGCATCTTTTGACCATATCTCTAGGATTAATTCAAAGGAATTGGTGAAGGGTATACCTTGCTTGGATTTTGAGAAAGACCGCATTTGTAGTGCGTGCCAACTTGGGAAACAAACCAAGTCTTCCTTTAAACCAACCAAGGATATCATGTCAACTAGGCCTTTAGAATTAATTCATATGGATCTTTTTGGACCAACTAAAACTAAAAGTTTAAATGGAAGTAGATTTGCATTTGTTTTGGTTGATGATTTCTCCCGTTTTACTTGGGTTTTCTTTTTGCAAAATAAAGATCAAACTTTTTCTCATTTTAAGATTTTTCGAAAAAGAGTTGAAAAAGAAAAGGGTTTTTCGATTTTGAGAATAAGAAGTGATAGAGGTGGTGAGTTTATTAACCAACTCTTCATGACTTATTGTGATGAAAAGAGAATTAAGCATGAAACGTCTTGTCCTAGAACTCCACAACAAAATGGAGTTGTAGAAAGGAAAAATAGAACACTTCAAGAGATGGCTAGGACAATGATAAGTGAATATGACCTCCCTCAATATTTATGGGCCGAGGCCGTAAACACCGCATGCTATATATCGAATCGTATTTATTTGTGCAAAAATTCTTCAAAAACATCATTTGAAATGTATCATTCTAGAAAACCAAATGTTGCATATTTTAAAGTTTTTGGATGCAAGTGTTTTGTTTAAATACTAAGGATAATTTGGGTAAATTTGATGCTAAGGCTTATGAGGCTATCTTTATTAGATATTCCTCTACTAGCAAAGCATATAGAGTTTTCAATAGATCTACACTAACCATTGAAGAATCCATGCATGTTAAATTTGAAGAATCTAATGTGGTTGTTGAGAATGTTGTAGAGATTGAACCACTAGGTGAAGACATGGAGAGACTATCCTTGAAGGACTCACCCGCTCAAGAAGAAAAGCTAGATCCTATTGGTGAAGTTCAAGAGGATAAGGAGGAAAGCACTCAACCGCTTCCTAAAGCTTGGAGATACGCTACAAATCATCCTAAGGAGCTCATCTTTGGTGATGCATCTAAAGGAGTCACAACGCGCTCCAAACTCCATAACATATGTGGTAACTTTGCTTTTATTTCTCATTTTGAACCCAAAGGCATTCTCGAAGCCGAGACGGACCCATATTGGTTGCTTGCCATGCAAGAGGAACTCAATCAATTTGAGCGCAACCAAGTTTGGCACCTTGTTCCTAAGCCCACGATAGACCAATAATTGGTACTAAGTGGATCTTTAGAAACAAGATGGATGAGTCCGGAAATGTCATTAGGAATAAAGCTAGGTTAGTGGCCCAAGGTTACACTCAAGTTGAGGAATTGACTTTGAGGAGACCTTTGCACCCGTAGCACGGCTTGAAGCCATACGGATGACACTAGCTTTTGCATGTTTTAAAAATTTTAAACTTTTTCAAATGGATGTAAAAAGTGCATTTTTAAATGGTTTTTATTAATGAAGAAGTTTATGTTGCTCAACCTCCCGGTTTTATTGATCATGTTCATCCCGATTTTGTTTTTAAACTTGATAAAGCTTTGTATGGATTGAAACAAGCTCCAAGAGCTTGGTATGAAAGGCTTTCTAGTTTTCTCATTTCAAATGATTTTATTAAAGGCAAAGTAGACACAACTCTCTTTACTAAGCATGTTAAAAATGATATTTTAATTGTGCAAATTTATGTTGATGATATAATTTTTGGATCTACTAATGAGCTTTTGTGCAAGGATTTTGAAAAGGTAATGCAACTAGAGTTTGAAATGTCTTCCATGGGTGAGCTTAATTTCTTCCTTGGACTCCAAATCAAGCAATTGCAAGACGGAACCTTCATTAACCAAGCCAAGTACGCAAAGGAGCTAGTAAAGAAGTTTGGGCTTGAAGGATCAAAGGCTTGCAACACTCCAATGGCAACTACAACCAAGCTTGATAAGGACGAACAAGGTAAAAATGTTGATATTAAATTATATAGAAGCATGATAGGAAGTCTTTTATATTTGACGGCAAGTAGGCCGGATATCATGTTTAGTGTGTGTCTTTGTGCTAGATTTCAATCGTGTCCTAAAGAGTCTCATCTTATTGCGGTAAAACGCATTATTCGTTATATTAAGGGCACAATTGGAATGGGTCTTTGGTATCCAAAAACTATAGATTTTTCAATGACTAGTTATTCGGATGCCGATTATGCGGGTTGTAGAGTAGATAGAAAGAGTACTAGTGGGACATGTCAATTTCTTGGTAATTGTCTTGTTTCATGGTCCTCTAGGAAACAAAATTCCGTAGCTCTCTCAACCGCCGAGGCGGAGTATGTTGCCGCGGGGGCTTGTTGTGCACAAGTCCTTTGGATGAAACATACTCTCCTTGATTTTGATTTGCACTTTGATCACATAAAAATATTTTGTGATAATACTAGTACTATACACATGACCAAAAATGCAAATCAACATAGTAAGACCAAGCACATTGAGATTAGATATCACTTTCTTAGAGATCATTTTGAGAAAGGTGATATAGATATTGATTATGTTTCCACGGATTTACAACTAGCCGATATTTTCACTAAACCTCTTGATTTTGCTAGATTTTCGTTTATTTGTGGAGAACTTAATGTTTGTATTATTGAATAAACATGTTTTTCATAACCCTTTTTGATGTATGACAAAAAGGGGGAGAATAAGTTTACATGGACAAAAATAAGTTCATTTGGTCTTGGTTCCATATGAATTTATACGTTTGTTGTGTTTGTTTTGTTTTTATGAGTTTTTGTGTTTTAAATAAATTCTTGTATTTTGGTATGGGTATTTTGGTATCAAGAGATATTTTTGTGTTTTTATTGGTACTCTTGTGTTTTAAGTATAGCATAATTTGAGGGGGAGTTTTCTCCTACCCTATATTTGTTTAATAGCCTATTTGTTTTGTCATCATCAAAAAGGGGGAGATTGTTGGCCCAAGAGGTTACACTCTCCAATTATTTTGTGTTTTGATGATGACAAACAAATATGAGCTATGGTACTAACAAGTTTGTTAAGATAAGTTTCAGGTTTGTACCATGTTTAGAAACCATTCGCTTAGCTATTGCAAGAACTTCTTAGTTCCACAAAGCAAGGAAGGCAAATTGCACATCAAGGAAGGATCATAGAAGAGAAGGTACTAGCAAGGCATTGGATGGCTCAAAGACTTGAAGATAGCTCAAGAAGTCTTCATGTAATTTGTTTTTCAGTTTATAGTATGTTAAAGAATAGTGGATAGGTTTGAAGCTCTATCACACACGTTTTTGCGCACATGCTCATTCCAAAATAATTTCTTATAAATTATACAAAAATATTTTGCATACAAGATTTTGCCTACAGATATATATTTATGTTTTATACTAATCCCTGTTCAAAAGTATTTTTGATAAAATCGAAATCCTCTTTTATTTCTTTTTAAATTTGGCTTTTTGACCTGATCCGGTCGACCGGGTCGGTCGACCGCGCCTATGTCAGTCTGGTCGGTCGACCGGACCAGTCGACCGAAGTCCTGGCAGCTGCACGTATCCGTGTGCACGTCTGTCGGTCGACCGGGGCGGTCGACCGGAATATTTATTTTTGTCACAGTTTGTATCAGTCGACCGGGTCGGTCGACCGATAGCCTGTAACGGTCAAATTTTTATACTTCCGGTCGACCGGCCCGGTCGACCGATCCGACCGTTTGAACAGTAACGGGCAGATTTTTAAGGGCTGTTTATTTTTGTCTTTTGTGTTTAAAAATCCGTTTTAGGATATACTTTGATCTAATTACCTCCTAAATATCAGTAAATATGTTTTATCCCTAAACCCTAGCCCTCTCCTATAAATAGGGGTGTTTGGGGAGAGATTGGTTACAACAACAATCTTTGCAAAAATTCAAAAGATTAAGGCTTTCAAAGTTCTTGGTTTTTGTGCTAAATTCTCTCAATTTTCTGAAGGGTTTTCAAAGTTTTTCTCTGATCTCAATTTCTTTTCCTTACACAAAAAGAGCTTCAATTCTACTCATTATTCTCTAAGGACCTTTTGTAAGGGAAGAGATTTTGAAAGAGAGAGTTTGTGGTCTTTTGACTACCAAGGAAATCACTTGTTCTTGAGATTGTAGGAGTTGGGTACTCTATTGTAATTGATCTTTGTGATAGTGGAAGTAGCTAGAATCATTCTGGGGAAGGCGGGGAGTAGAGCTGGGTGCTCGAACCTCGATAACATATCCTTGTGTTTGCGATTGGTTTACATTCTTGCAATTCTTACTCTATTTTGCTTGCACTTATTACTTGCTCATCATATTCATTGTCATACTTACTTGCTTGCATTCATCTTGTGATTGTTGTAGCTTTAAATTTTTAATTTGCCCTTGATTAGCATTGTCACCTATTCACCCCCCCTCTAGGTGACTTTTCATCACCCGCTCAAGAAGATAAGCAAGAACCTATTGGTGATGTTCAAGAGGATAAAGAGGAAAGCTCTCAACCGCTTCCCAAAGCTTGGAGATATGCTACAAATCATCCTAAGGAGCTCATCTTGGGTGATGCATCTAAAGGAGTCACAACGCGCTCCAAACTCCATGACCTATGTGGTAACTTTGCTTTCATTTCTCATTTTGAACCCAAAGGCATTCTCGAACCCGAGACGGACCCATATTGGTTGCTTGCCATGCAAGAGGAACTCAATCAATTTGAGCGCAACCAAGTTTGGCACCTTGTTCCTAAGCCCCACGATAGACCAATAATTGGTACTAAGTGGATCTTTAGAAACAAGATGGATGAGTCCGGAAATGTCATTAGGAATAAAGCTAGGTTAGTGGCCCAAGGTTACACTCAAGTTGAGGGAATTGACTTTGAGGAGACCTTTGCACCCGTAGCACGGCTTGAAGCCATACGGATGACACTAGCTTTTGCATCTTTCAAAAATTTTAAACTTTTTCAAATGGATGTGAAAAGTGCATTTTTGAATGGTTTTATAAATGAAGAAGTTTACGTTGCTCAACCTCCCGGTTTTGTTGATCATGTTCATCCTGACTTTGTTTTTAAACTTGATAAAGCTTTGTATGGATTGAAACAAGCTCCAAGAGCTTGGTATGAAAGGCTTTCTAGTTTTCTTATTTCAAATAATTTTATTAAAGGCAAAGTAGACACAACTCTCTTTACTAAGCATGTTGATAATGATATATTAATTGTGCAAATTTATGTAGATGATATAATTTTTGGTTCTACTAATGAGCTTTTATGCAAGGATTTTGAAAAGGTCGTGCAACTTGAATTTGAAATGTCTTCAATGGGTGAGCTCAATTTCTTCCTTGGACTCCAAATCAAGCAATTGCAAAACGGGACGTTCATAAGTCAAGCCAAGTACGCAAAGGAACTCGTAAAGAAGTTTGGACTTGAAGGCTCAAAGACTTGCAACACTCCCATGGCAACTACAACCAAGCTTGATAAAGATGACCAAGGTAAAAATGTTGATATTAAATTATATAGAAGCATGATAGGAAGTCTTTTATATTTAACGGCAAGTAGGCCGGATATCATGTTTAGTGTGTGTCTTTGTGCTAGATTTCAATCGTGTCCTAAAGAGTCCCATCTTATTGCGGTAAAACGCATTATTCGTTATATTAAGGGCACTATTGGGATGGGTCTATGGTATCCGAAAACCGGAGATTTCTCAATGACGAGTTATTCGGATGCCGATTATGCGGGTTGTAGAGTAGATAGAAAGAGTACTAGTGGGACATGTCAATTTCTTGGTAATTGTCTTGTTTCATGGTCCTCTAGGAAACAAAATTCCGTAGCACTCTCAACCGCCGAGGCGGAGTATGTTGCCGCGGGGGCTTGTTGTGCACAAGTCCTTTGGATGAAACATACTCTCCTTGATTTTGATTTGCATTTTGATCATATAAAAATATTTTGTGATAAAACTAGTACTATACACATGACTAAGAATGCAAATCAACATAGTAAGACCAAGCACATTGAGATTAGATATCACTTTCTTAGAGATCATTTTGAGAAAGGAGATATAGATATTGATTATGTTTCTACGGATTTGCAACTAGCCGATATTTTCACTAAACCTCTTGATTTTGCTAAATTTTCGTTTATTTGTGGAGAACTTAATGTTTGTATTATTGATTAAACATGTGATTCCTAACCCTTTTTGATGTATGACAAAAAGGGGGAGAATAAGTTAGTTTAGTGCATGATAAAAATAAATTTATATGGTCTTGGGTCCATATGAGTTTATATGAGTTTATATATGTTTTTGTTGTCTTGTTTTGTTTTCATGCGTTTTGAGAATTCTTGTGTTTTGTTAGTATCAAGAAAATAACATGTGGTTTTCATTATTGTTTCAATTGGTTTAAATTGGTATCAAGAGCATATATGTTTTTATGAATTCTTGTGTTTTTGAGTTTAAATGTTTTCTTTATATAGCATAATTTAAGGGGGAGTTTTCTCCTCCCCTATATTTTTATCTTGTAGCCTATTTGTTTTGTCATCATAAAAAAGGGGGAGATTGTTGGCCCAAAAGGTTACACTCTCCATTTATTGAGTTTTGATGATGACAAACCAAATTAGTGCTATTTGGTACTAATGAGTTTGTTTAAGATAAGTTTCAGGTTAGTACCATGTTTGGAGACCATTTGCTTAGCTATTGTAAGAACTTCTAAGTTCCACAAAGCAAGGAAGGCATATTGCACATCAAGGAAGGATCATAGAAGAGAAGGCTCTAGCAAAGCATAGCTTGGCTCAAGACTTGAAGATTGCTAAACAAGATTTGTTTTTAGTTTTATAGGTTTAGAATTTTGTTAAAGAATGATGGATAGGTTTGAAGCTCAATCACACACGTTTTTGCGCACATATTGTTTCTAAGATGATTTCTATAAAATGTACAAAAATATTTTGATACAAAATCCTCTGCCTACAAATCAATTTATATGTTTTATACTTAGTACTATTTAAAGATATTTTTCATAAAAATCAAAGTCTTTTCAAAATTATGTTTTAAACCTGGTTTTTGACCTGAGCCAGTCGACCGAACAGTCGACCGGACCTATGTCAGGTTTGGCCGGTCGACCGGCCCAGTCGACTGTAGTTCTGGGTGTGCATGTATCAGTGTGCACATTTTTGCAGTCGACCGCACGGTCGACCGACTGTAGGCCAGTCTGCTCTCGGGTTTCTTAGGTCGACCGGGCAGTCGACCGCTGGCCTACAATGGTCAGATTTTTGTATAGGCGGTCGACCGACCGGTCGACCGGACTAGCCGTTTGAACAGTAACGGCTAGTTTCTGAACAGGTTTAAGTTTTGTCTTTTTCTCACTTAAGTGAGTTTAAATGACCTGTTTTGGGTTTAATACATTCTGATTAGCCTTAAAAATGTTTTATCTTCTAACCCTAGCCCTCTCCTATAAATAGGGGTGTTTGGGGAGAGATTGGTACACCTAATTATTACAAGAAAAATTCAAAAGTTTAAGGCATTCAAAAGAGCTTGGTTTCTTGGTTTTTGTGCTGAAATTCTCTCTCATTTTCTGAAGTGTTTTTAAAAATTCTCTGATTTCAATTTCTTTTCTCTTTGCACACAAGAGCTTCATTCCTACTCATTGTTCTCTAAGGACCTTTTGTAAGGGAAGAGAATTTTTGCAAGAGAGAGTTTGTGGTCTTTTGACTACCCAGAGATTACTTGTACTTGAGATTGAGTTACCGGGTACTCCTGTGGAGTTGGGTACTGCGGTTATTGTGTAACTGTCTTTGTGATAGTGAAGTGGTTAGAATCCTTCTGGGGAAGGTGGGGAAGTAGAGCTGGGTGCTCGAACCTCGATAACAATTCCTTGTGTTTGCGTTTGGTTTACTTTCTTGTGCTCATTACTTGCTTTCACTTGTCATTATTATTTTCACTTGTTTTCATTCACATTGTCAATCATATTCCCATACAACAAGGTTGCATTGCGCACCTCTAACTCATTTTAAGAGGAAGCCGGAGGAAGGAGTTCAGAGCCCTTAATAGGGAATTCGGCTCTTAGTCTTGTTTTGGGAGATTGTTGCATCATTGTTTTAAAATTGTGCATTGATTAGCATCATCACCTATTCACCCCCCCTCTAGGTGATTTTCACCTTGAACAACCACTATCAAGGTACCACCGCTCCTTACGTCTTGGAGCCTTGGTGTGTACCTACATAAAATAATTCAAGACTTGATTTTGGTACCTATATTTTCTTGGGTCCCAAAGAGTTAGTGTCTCGAACCCACACAAGATTATTTGTCCTATTTATATGATCATAGCAAAATTTAGCTAAATGGTTATTCTGGCCACAATAAGTGCATCTATAAACTTTTTCATATTTAAATGCATAATGAGCATGTGGCTTGCGAACATGTGAATTGTGAGCATGAGTAGTTTTAACATGAGTGTCATGTGAAGTGTTGGCATGATGAGCATGAGAATTTTTAGCATGAGTTGTTTTATCATTTTTAGCATGTGGAGTGTGCATATGCTTCTTTGAAAACATTTCTTCTAACTTAGTAGTGTTAAAAGCACATTCTTTTAAAACATTTTCAAAATCATTGATTTTAGTTTTTAACAAAGATAATTCATTTTCATCAATTTTTAGAAATTTACCTTTACAAGCAACTCTATAAGCATCAAACTCTCTTTTTGTTGAAATAAGATTTGAAGAAAGTTCATCCTTTTCTTTTGAAGAAATTGCAAGTTGATTTTTAAGCATCTCAATTTTCTTTTTCAATTTAGAACATTCTACCTTTTTATCATCAAAACTTTCAGAAAGTTCAACAAAAGCATGTTCTAACATTTCTCTACTTATTTCATTTTCATCATCAAGTGGTTGAGTTGTTACCTGGGTGTGTTTGCCATGAAACACATATTTGCCGTGTCGACCTCATCTTCGGATTCACTTTCCGAATCCCAAGTAGCTTTGTATACCTTCTTTTCAACCGGCCTCTTTTACTTCAAGGAGGAGATCATCTTTTTCTTGAAATTGGGACAATCGGCCATGATGTGTCTGGGTTTCCGACAGTTGTAGCATATGATCCTTTTCTCCTCCTTCTCTTCCAATCGTCATCTATAGTTGAGCTTATTCTTACGATATATTCTCTTTACATTTCTTACAAAGAGAGATAGTTCTTCATCATCTTCTTTATCTTCTTCATCATCGTAGTTGGAAGAGGAAGACTTGAAAGCTATTGACTTTTTCTTTTGAGGTACCGCATCTTCTCTAGCCTTCTTCTCCATCTCATGAGTCTTAAGGTTTCCAATAAGACTTATGAGCTCCATCTCGTCCTTGTCATTCAACTCCTTCAAAGTGGTAGCTTTGATTTCCCATGACGAAGGAAGAGCACGAATCACCTTGCGCACCTTTTGGTCGTTGCTTATTTCATCACCTAGAGAAGAAAGAGCATTAGTAATCTTAGTAAACTTGGTAATCATATTATCAATAGACTCATCTTCTAGCATTTTAAAACTTTCATATTGGGAACGCATGAGATCTATTTTGGCTCTCTTGACTTGTGATGTCCCCTCGTGAGTGACCAATAAGTGTTGCCAAATCTCATAGGCGGATTCACAATGGATAACTCATGTTAGATCATCCTCATTCAAAGCTGTGATAAGGACATTTTGAGCCTTAGAATTAGCCTCATATTCCTTGAAGGTAAATTCGGACCAAGTGTCCTCCTCACTTTCGGGTCTACTATAAGGCTTTGGCAAGGACTTAGCAACTAGACTTCCTAGAGATTGTAGAAAAATAGTCATCCTAACTTTCCATATGGGAAAGTTGAGTCCATCAAATTTGGGAGGGGTCTTAATATTATCGGTCATCTTTACTAGTGTATGAATGAAAATATGCAAATAGTGATTAGCAAATTTTAGGATCTCTCTAAGGATGTGAAGCCAAAAACTAGAGTCCTAGCTCTGATACCAATTGAAATCACCTAGAGGGGGGTGAATAGGTGATAATGCTAATCAATGCACAAATTAAAAATGTTATGATGCAACGATCACTCGAAATAAGACTACAAGCCGAATACCCCGTGAAGGGCTCTGAACTCCTTCCTCGTGATTCCTCTAGATAAGAGTTTGAGGTGCGCAATGCAATCTTATTGTGTGAGTATTGATCGACAATATAGCAATGATTATGAAGCAAGTAAATGTAGCAATGAATATAAAGCAAGTAAATGAACCAAGTAAACCAATCGCAAACACAGAGATTTGTTCCGAGGTTCGAGCACCCAGCTCTACGTCCCCGCCTTCACCCAGAAGGATTTTCCAACCACTATAACTTTCACAAAGAATTACAATCACACCAGAGTACCCAACTCCTCAATCACATTCCTCTAGTCCAGAGGTAGTGGAGCCACAAGTACAAGAATATCTTGGTGATCAAAAGACCACAAACTCTCTTTTGAAAAACCTTTTTCCCTTACAAAAACCCTAGAGAATAATGTTTAGGATTGAAGCTCAAGTTTTGTAAGTGAAAAAGAAAATGAAATTGAAGAGAGTTTTGAACTAAAAACTTCAGTAAAGAGAGAGAATTTTGAGCACAAAAATAGAGAACAAAAACTTCTTTTGAAAGCCTTAAACTTGAATACTTTTTGCAAAAGATTGTTGTAATCACCTCAACCCTAATCATCCCTATTTATAGGATAAAGGTAGGGATTAAAGAGTAAACTATTATAATAAATAATTAGTAAATTTTTGACCCAAAACCAGCCCCTAAACTCGTTTAGAGAGAAAACACACATTTAAAAACGTATTTAATAAACTAGCCGTTGAGTCTGAAATCAAGCCACGGTCGACCGGGTTTTCAAAAATTTAGCCGTTGCCAGCCCACGGTCGACCGCCCGGTCGACCGTAACAAACAGAAACATGGGTACTTTCAGTCGGCCGAAGGTCGGTCGACCGGGAGACGTGCACACATGCACGCACCCAAACGGTCAGAAGCCCGGTCGACCGGCCGGTCGACCGTTCTGACCTGAAACAGAGCCGGTCGACCGTCCGGTCGACCGCAACAGGCCAAAATCAGATTTTTTTGAAAAATGTTTTGAAGATCTTGATAATTTTTCAAAGTACTTATGATCAAGACTAGGTATACATATAAAATAGAGTTTGTAAGTAATAAAATATGTTTAAAAATATTTTGTATATAGGAGAAATTTCTTTTAAAAAAAATCATGTGCACAAAAACTTGTGTGTAGGGAATTTTGAGCTTCAAACCTATTCACTATTCTTTAACAAACTATAAATATAAAACTAAGAAATGAAGTCTCTGATTCACAATGAAGTTTCTGAGCCATGCTGTACCAAGCTAGAGCCTTCTCTTCTATGAAAACTTCCTCTTGCGCCATTTGCCTTATTAGCATCATAAACCTTGCAAACCTTGCAATAGCTAAGAAAGGCCATCATGAATGGTACTATCCTGAAACTCATTCTAAACAACTTATTAGTACCATATAGCTTCTATGTGTTTTGTTATCATCAAAACTTAAACAAATGGAGGAGTGTAACCTTTGGGCCAACAGATTGTTTATACTAGGGTAATTTATTTCATGTACATATACTATGCCTGTGATATGTTTTATTCTGCTTTTATACCATGCGTGGCCAACCCTTCGTGGTCGTTTAGCCTCCGGGCATTCTACACTCAGCCTCCGGGCTTCTCTACTTCACGATAGCCTACATATTATCACGCTTATATGCATGCTCGTGTGGTACTAAAATTGCAGGTACCCTTGTACCGACTCTGAGTTTCTGCCCACTCCCAGGCTAGCTATCCAATTAGTTTTAGGCCTACACTTTTATGGGTTTTGTGGTAGCTATCGAGAGTGGGCCTAGACCCTGAGTATACTTTAGCCTCCGAGCTCTCGCCCACTTCCTCGAAAGAAAAGTGCGCTTAGACCGTTAGGTCTCTCATGCTCTGCCTAGCAGGCATGTTTAGCGCTCAGCGCTTTATCACTAGATTTGTCTAGGTGGGACTCTGCCAGATTTTACACTCGCCTTTTAAGCCGAGTCATTCTAGTAGCTCCGTCAGGCGCTCTAGTGTTAAACACTGTTTGCTGTCCGTACCTTCAGCTTGCTTAGCTCCGCTTGGATGTTCGCTTGCTTCTTATCACCTTATTGCCAGTTTATCGATTCTTCTATTAATGGTTTTGAAGAGTTTAAAATCTTATTTATACTATTTTTCCTGAAACTTTATAATTTTTTGGTATTCGTACTGATCTCATACATCGATACTATTTTCTTGTATTGCTTGATATTGCTTTCACTTGATGTGCCATTTCTTACCATGTTATCTCTTGTTATTTGCCTGACAACACCCTCCTGTCATGCTATCACTTGACCCCAGCATGATGTACTTGACTTTTATAATTATCACGATAATAGGAATGAAACTGACATCTTGATACATCTTGATATATTCCAGTACAAACAATACTCCTGAAACATGTACTCTTGTTATATCTGACATGTTCTTGCTCATTTTCAAATCTGATAATTATCTAATAAACCATAAAATAGAACAACTCACATCGAGTTGGGGAAAACTTATAAATATCAATATATATTCGTGTTTACAGTGGTATTAGGTACGTTGTGCAACTAAATCTTCTGGTTTGACCTGAGGGCCTCCAGGTGACCAAGGAGAGCGCTGGCTCCCTTTTTCTTGGTACCGTCTTGAAAAAGGGCATCCTATAAGACCCCCCTAAATGCCTCGCGGTAGGTTCTGTACACCAGCAATAGAACATCCTGGGTCGTGGTCCCAAATATGCATGGGACGCACTGTAAATATTATTCGTTGATACCCTCATTGGTTTCCAAAGCAATCTTGCTTTACTCAGATGTGGATATCTTTGTACTGGGACGCTAGTCCACATATCTAGACATCTGGGTAGGATAAGTAATAATAATAATAAAAGATGCCAAGTAATAATTCAACGTGTTTTTTCCAATTAGGGTTATACGGACTTAGCTTACGATGACATGTGGTATACGGTATATAGATGAGGGTTTCCTTGTTTGGATTATTCCTTCGACGTACTTATCTCGTGAAGCCATAAACTGAGTTTGTACCGCTGGTTTTGCCGTTTTCATTGAGTTTTATTTCAGATTTCTAGTTTTGTTACTATTATTATTATTATATTATATAAGTATTTATCCCACCTTACAATTGGTGTTCTATTCCTCTAGTCTCTTATTCTTATAGTATTATACTATACATGTTCCCTGCTTGATATCACTTGCTATCTCTCTACTTACTCTTGTATGCCTGTGCTCACGACATGTTTTCAATGCATCTTTATAATTTAGATTTACACTACACGTGTGCTTATCTTTACATGCCATTTGGCATTTGCAACATCACTCGTTGGGATGTTTTGACTCCTCTGGATCCTTATATCCTGAACTCGGAGCTTGGAGCTTGTGAATTCTCCCGGTTGTTGATCAAAGTAGCACAACAACAGCATGGATCATCAGTGAACCGTCTGAGGCCCCATTCCTCCAGGTCCCTGCTGGTCTCTCGAGTTTTCCTTCTGTTACTCGTGAGCGTCCTTGGTTCTGTTCATACTTGTATATCTCTTTATATTCTCGCATTTGCGCCATCGGTAATGTAATATTCATGTAATATTGTGTCATATCTTGTGATAACTTTGTAATTGTACTTTCTACTCTGATTGTCTCACATCCTGTTGGAATGTATAATGTATCGTATACTTTCTACTCTGATTCTTACCTATACTGATGCTTAACGTGATAGTATTTCTGACCTATATATATACATCACAGTAACATCTCCGTACCCACGGGGCCAGGGCGTTACACTTCAATCTCTCCCCCCTCTTTCTACGATCTTTGTCATCTCTCTAGAAAGCAGAGTGAGAGAGATAGAGTGAGGGGGACAGAGAGAGGATTAGAGAGACTGAGAGAAGAGCAGTGAGAGACAGTGAGACTGAAAGAGAGTGAGTGAGAGACTAAGAAAGACTGAGAGAGAGGAGTAGAGAGAAGGAGAGAGAGGAGTGGTGAGATAGAGAGGAGGGAGAGGATTAAATTGCAACATTAAATTATTGTGTTGATTAAATTGCATGATTAAATGGCATGTAGAAGATTTAGGATTTTGATAGTAAGGATTTTGAGTTTAATTGATTTAAAATTTTGATTGTAATTAATTTATACTCTATGAAGCACGGACACGGATACAGGTGTCACACACAACATGGACACGAATATAGATACTTAAAAAACCAAAAAAAAAGGATACGGGGATATAAGAAGGAATAATTTATTATTATTATTAAAAAATGAAATTATAAAATCTTAATCAAGTAATCAACAAACTAAAACACCAATCAACACATGCACAAAGTCACAGACTATAAAATATCATAAGTTTATAATAATATTACAACCAAAGAATAAAAGTTCACAAATTATCAATCATGTTAACAACTTAACACCACAAGTTCAAAATAAAATTACAACTGCTGTCATATATCTCAAGATGAAGTCAAAACTAGTCCAATGACTTCTTCATTATCTCCTTCTCCATCATCCGCAAACAATACTGCCTCCATAATTGGTTCATCAAGAGAAAGAGTAGCGAAATCTAAAACTCTGGCACCATAAAATGAGTCGAAGCCATCTCCACCAATATCCCATATCTTTATTTCCTCTTCATTACATTCTTCTAAATTCTGAGAAAGCAAATGGAGACTGTAATGGACATACATTAGATTTTTCGCCCGTGTTGGGGTTGATTTGTTCTTCTTTACGAAATGAATAAAGAATTATGTACTCCAATTCCTTTCACAACAAGAGGAGGAACATGGTTGGCCTAAAAGCTTTAAGGCCAACGCTTGTAAATTCAGAGTTGATTAACCATGAAGAACCCACCAACACTTCAGATCCACAAATCCTCTAACATGAAGAGAATTGGGTGATTGAGTGATGTGGTTGGATGGGTAGCGAAGTGCTTGGATATCTAAACCAGGAGACTGTTTTGGGTGTGAGAACATGCTCCTTGAGTCTTGGTAGATGAGCTCTTTTAGGTACATCTGAAGGCTCCAGCATTGGATGATATTGTGTCCCTTGCCATCGTGGTAAGAGCAATACTCTTTTGCTCCAGATGCAAGGGGTTGTATTGCACGGGTCTCGAACACTGACCCACGGTTGGTCCTTGATGGTGTTGAAGACCTTCTTTATGGGGAGCCTCAACAGAGCGAATTGCTCCATCGGCTGGTAGGCTCAGAGCAGGTTTGGTGAGGGGATTGAAAGTGCTTGCCTCCTGTAGGCAGGTTGCTTTTGTTTTTTATCTTGGGCATGGGCGGAGGATTCGTGCAGAGACTTCAACTTTTCTCCGTGATTACCAGGCTTCTTGGGGTAATTGGAGAAAGTCTTCATTGTTTCCTCCAACTGAATGTAGAGAAGAGCTTGAGATAAGACTTCGCTCATCCCGTGACATTGTGCTTCTAGAGGTACTTATACAAGAGGTGGGGTCTTGCATCCTGCTGATGAACGCTAGTGTGGAGACGTCCTCACCGTAGTTGGGAACCTTGGCCAATTATCTTTGGAAGTAGCCGATGTTAGATTTGAGGTTGTCACTCTCCTGATCTTGATGATATGAAGATGGTGGTTGTTCCTCTCATTCTCCCATTGAGATGCACACTGGGTGAGAAATTCTTAAGACACCTTGTCATAATTGTGGAGAGATTAAAAAGGCAGGGAATAGAACCAATCTGAGATCGCTCCTTTCAAACTGGAAGGGAAGGTGAGACACATGAGTGGGTCATTGCAGGAGTAGACCACCATTTTATCTTGAAAATACCTGATGTGCTAGACGGCATCATTCACACCGAAGTAATAGTCAAAAGTCGAAATTGAGAACTTCTTTGGGAACCCGCATTCCAAAATCTCCTTGGAGAAAGGGGAGACAGAGATCTTGACAGTTGAGGGCAGCAATCTGAGCCTGAATTCAGTTATTAAGCTGCCTTAATGCCTCCTGTTCATAGATGACATTCTCATGATCAACAGTCACCCGCTTTTGATCACGATCAGATTGGGCTTATTGTTCCTTCATCTGCACTTTCATGTCTGCGAGCATTTAAAGGAGCCAATTTTCGTGATGCTGTGGTGGTTGGATACTGGTGGCTGGTTCCTAAGGTGAGGAGGAACCAGTGTTCTTGGTAGTACGCGGCTGATCGTCGGTAGCGGGGGGTTGTGCCTTCAATGTGTTGGCTCAAAGATCATTTGACCTAAGTTTTGATGATGATAATCCCATGTAGTTATTTATTCAAACATTTCAATCTAAATAAGTTTTAGGTAATAAGATTGATTTCGTGTTGAGTTTGGCTTCTCCATAAAGACTCACAAGTGCATGAAGCCTTCAAGATTTGATGGTCCTAAAGCTAAGCTAACAAGATCGAATCGTGGAATTCATTCCAAGAGTCCCCAAGGGATTTCATTTGGCAAAGAAAAGCAACTTTCTTTTCATTTAATGTAAGATTTTTTTAGTTTGTTAAAACCAACAATTAGTGATATAGTTAGCTCTAGAGTTGACACACACACAAACACACAGAGAGAGAATATTATTTAGATTTTTGCTTTAAGAGTTTTGAAGTTAGTTTTAAAAGAGTACAAAATAATATTTATTTACTTGATCTATTTTTGAAATACTTTTTGTATTTAAAAGAGTTTTTCTTTTCGACAAAAATATTAGTTCTACTTCTTAAAATTTTGTGTTGATCCTTGATCGCGAAGTTTTTGACTCCACATTATTATATGAATTTTATTTTATTCTTTTCATTGAAAATTATATTGCAAAATGAAAACAGAATTCTAAACATGTTTACAAGCTCTTTGTGTTGGGTCGGTCGACCGGACGGTCGATTGGGGGGTCGACCAAAGTGCACAAGAAAGCATTACGCACCTCGGTCGACCAGCCAGTCGACCGACTGTAACCCAACTACTTTCTGTTTGGATCGGTCGACTGGTCGTTCGACCGGCCGATCGACTGACTCTCCCAACGGTCAAAAATATGACCCTTGGCGGTCGACCGGGCGGTCGATCGATCGGGCTGTTTTGGCATTTCTGTCTGAAACAGCTATATTTTATTCTATTGTTTGGAGGTTTATCAAAAATGGCTATATGGGTTTTCTCTCTAGTACTTTAAATATCTATAAATAGAAATCCTATAGATGATTGACTAAGATATTTTTTAAAGTATGCATTCATTTTAGACTCAAATTTCTCAAGAGAAAAAGATTTCGTAGAGAAAAGTTTTCAAATACAAAGTCTACTACAAAAATCTCTCTTGCTTAATTCCTAGCTCCACTGATTTCAAAGCTTTCCTCACCACAATCTCATAACTACATATTTTATTTTTTGTTATAGGATTGTGTTTGTGAGCCTCTTTTTGTGATATAGGAAAGGTCACATTTTTTGTTATTGAGAAGTGTTGTAGAGGTCGAGGTCTCAATACGAGCTCGCGGGTTTGTCGATTGTAAGGTGTGATTGTAAATTTAAAATACCGTGTAACTTAGGGCAAACGGGACGTGTTCATGAGGAGAGATGTGATTCAAACATTTTACTATTTTTCGAAAAAGCAAGTTTTAGTTTTTGTGTTTTTAGGGGGGAAAAAGGAATGTTTAGAGAAGTGATTTAAAAAGAAATTGAAGATAGAGAGTAGATGTTGGAAAAGAGGGTTTTTTAAGAAAACTTGAGAGTGATGTTGTGTGTGTTTAATAAAAGAGAAGATCCGGGCTCACTAATCTTTGCTCAACTCTAAATTTTTCTCTTGAAAGTTTTAGTGCCTCAATGTGATAATAGGCAAATGTTTAATCCTGTAAAAGAGAAGTCAAGTAAAATACATAAGATAATTTTTTTAAGAAATTGAACTTTAGCTTTAAAATTGTTCTTGAATTGAATGTTAAACCATCAAGGAAATTAAGCATAGAGTAAAAATAAGTTCTTTTTTAAAGAGTAACTTCAAGAGTAAGTTCAAAAACCAATCTCATCCTCACGTATCTTCAAGAACACTCGCCAGAAGTAAGGTTTAAAGTTAGGCATTCAAATGATTCAATTTGGTTTCATAAAAGTTGATCAAAATCAGAACTAGAGAGGAGAGATAAGTGAGCCCAGAATGAGAGAAATTAGTTACTCATTGCAAAAAAAAACAAAGATAAGAATGAATATAAAGCATCGACATACCAGGTAGATTGAGTAGAGTTGAATAAGAAAGGTGAATCTCCTTTGATTGTCACTTCAATGGTGAATTACACACTCTTCTCTCTCTCTCTCTCTCTCTCTCTCTCTCTCACTTTTCTGATCTGAACTATAAAGCAAAAACTGAGATACAACTTCTTATGTACTATTTAACAATGATTTTAAACCTTAAGAATAAACAAAATTTTAATCCTAATCTTCGTCCTCTTGAACTTCAAAAAATACAGTATTTGTAGCCAAGAAGGGAGTAGGGGAGAGCGTCTAAAGATAGGGGACAAATCACTAGCTCTACATAAAAGATCTTCTGATAAGGTTGAAAATAAGGTTGGAGATATGAACAAAATAGCTTGCCTAATAGAAAAGATTTTCTGATAATATCTCTTTTGAATATCTGAATTTTGACTTTATCTCTTTTATTCTTCAAGCTAATCAAATTGATTCTTATAAATCTGATTTTTACTGTAATTATTTGGCTTTATCTTCAATTAACTAAACATATCTAACTAAATCAGAATTTAACTGGCTTTTATTTGGTCTTACATTCTCTCCCTCCATTAAGACAAGCCTGCAAAATAAGACATTAAGACAAGAAATTAGAAGGATTACAGAATAGATGCAGGAATTTAGTAATAAACATGCAATAAATGTGTACAATCAATGTGTTATGGCACTAAGTGAGAGGACTTGAGGTTTGATTCGTTATGGTAAGAACGTGTAGAGAAGTGATCTTGCGGGATCGAGTTCAATCCTTCATTGCAGTGAAGGCGGGAAAGTAGAGCAAGTGGCTTGAACCTTGAAACAAATCATCCGTGTTTGTGATTGCTTTCTCTCACTCTCTCTTGCACTATCTCACTCTTTACTATTGCATGCTACAATTGCTCTATTTCATTTTTCTACTTATTTTCTTGTTCATTGTTACTTGTGTTGATATTGTTACTTGTTAGTTTACTAGAAATAGTTTTCTATTCCGCATTATTTGCCATCAACCGATAGCCATCACATATTCATCACCCTCTAGGTTATTTATAACTGGGTATCAGAGTCTAAACTCTTGTTTTTGGTTTAACCACCTTAGGGAGATCCTTACTTGGCTATATTTGTTGTTCATTTGCACACTTGTATGTATTCATGGCATCTTACAACTTTTCTAGCATCAAGTCCCCACTCAAATTTGATGGGTTGAACTTTCCTATATGGAAGGTCAAAATGACTCTTTCTTTATGTCCTTAGGAGTCAGAGTAGCCAAGGTCATTACCAAGGAATTTGTTGAACCTCACGGTGATGAGGATACATGGTCCGAAGCAACTGCCAAGGACTATGAAGTAAATGCCAAAGCACAATATTGTTGGAAATTGATTTGATGATACATTTGTGAAGCCATTTCATTGGAGCTCTATCTCACAAGCTTATACAAGAGTCCTACATGCTCAAGACTTCCCAAGGATCTATGGATGTGTATTGTAATGTTTATTAGAATGTTAAAAGTCTTGAACACACACACACACATCATAAGCCCTATAGTCAACTTATACTCTTGATTAGTCGACTTATATCAACTATAGTCGACTTACTCCTAACTATAGTCGACTTAGTTTTGCCTCAGATACATATCAACTCTCTATTTCTGTTCTGCATACCATGATTAGTCGACTTATACTTTCCCCTAGTCGACTAATAATAGTTGTAGTCGACTTATAAATACCGCTGGTTGACTAAGTTCAGTTTCCAGAAACATGTCATCTGTATCAGTCATTCCCTAGTCGACTTGCCCCCTTTATAAGTCGACTGCTATAGGCAAAACTTGATACCCTAGTCGACTAACCCTCTTCCTCAAGTCGACTAATGGTAGTTTCTGACTGTTAGTCAGTTTCTGAAATCTGCTATTTTATCTAACATTTCAAAATTCAAATTCAAGTTAATAACTTTCCTAACTGGTTATAGATTTCACCTATAAATAGGGATGTTGTTCTTGGCTAAATCACCAATTCATATTAATAGTTTTCTATCCAAAAACTCTGTTCAAAAATCTGTTTTTAGAAAACTTTTTTCACTTTCTATTCTTCACACAAATTCCAATCCTTTAGTGAAGAATTCTGAGAGTCCACCTATAAGAGTCCTTGTTCACGATCACATGCAGATTCAAGGCTTACAGGATTGATTGTAATCACTCAAAGAGAAAGATTGTATAAGAGCGCTTTCAGGTTGAAGAGAAGTTGTACAAGGTGTTGTTGTCTTCTTGGTGTAAGAAGAGTTGTACACATTTGGCAAAGGGGATTTGTCAAGTGGTGTACAAGGTATTGGTTTTGGGTATACAAAATTAAGGATAAGAAAAATCTTAAGTGGGTTGCTTGGGGACTGGATGTAGGTCAAGAGGACCGAACCAGGATAAAATCTCTTGTGTTTGCGTTTGCATTTTCTGAGATTTATTTCCTTACTTGCAAGTTCTTTTTTATTTAACTCTTATATCTTTATTTGAGTATTATGTTGACGTAATTTTTTAGATCCTACAATTGGTATCAGAGCCCTGCATATCCGGTCAACACCATACAAGGATGGCCACGAAGTTTCTTTTATCACAATTCAAAGAAGGACATTCTACACAACGTTCACTACTATTCGATCGATCAAATTACAACTACTAGAAGTGTAGAATGAAGATCTACTTGCAATCATTCAACTATGAACTTTGGAACATAGTAGAAGCACCGTACACCAAGCCGACAACCAACTACACTGCTTGGAGTGATGATCAAAAGAAGAATGCGAACGTTGATGCCAAAGCAATGAATGCGTTATTATATGCCTTAACCAAAGAAGAATTCAATCGTGTGTCAACAGCCACATCTGCAAATCAAATATGGCACATACTAGAGGTAACACATGAAGGTACAAATAAGATAAAAGAATCTAAAATTTCTGTTCTTCTTCACAGGTTTGAACTCTTCAAAATAATGGAGAACGAAATAATTTCATAGATGATAATAAGATTCACTGACATAACAAATTCTTTAGCATCCCTTTGAAAGGAATACACCCAGGTTAAAAAAGTTCGCAAGATCCTTCATGCACTCACATCAGGTTAGGAGAAGAAGACAACTGCAATCGAAAAAGCAAATGATCTCTCCACTATGTCATTAGAAAACCTTTTTAGAAATTTATTGGCATATGAAGTACAACTGGAAGACAGAAAGAAGGATGAACAGCAACCTTTCTCAAAGAAGAAAGAACTTGCCTTCCATGTATCCTCAAATACAGACAATTCAGATGATGATGAAGAGGAGATGACAATGCTCTCAAGAAAATTCAAAAAGTTCTTAAAGCAAGAAAAGTTTAAATGTTTTAATTGTAATAAAACATGTCATATGAAGAAGGATTGCCCATTGCTCAAAAATAAAGGAAAATTCAAGGGCAAAAAGTTCAAAAAGAAGAAAGATTATCAAGCATCATGGGAGAGTAGTGATTCCTCTTTCTCTGATGAAGAAGATGCCATTGATCATGCCACCATTTATTTCATGGCTCAAGAAGAAGATGAGGTATAATATACTGAACTCTTAGATGCATTTCATGAATTATACAATGATCTAAAGAATGAAAAGATAAATAATAAAGTTTTATCAAAGGAAAATGAAAAACTTATCAAAGAAAATTCATGTTATGTTTCTCAAATTACTTCTATAAATTCTCAAAAAGATGATTTTGAAAAGTTATATCATCATTAAAAAAAGATAATGAGAATTTTATAAAAGAAAATGTAATGCTTAAAAAGGAAACTTTGTCTTAAATGAAAGAATTACTATTTTAAATAAAGACATACAAGTTTCAAAATGAAATATGAAGAGATTTTGCAAAATGTGACTAAATTTAATAAAGAAAAAGAAAAGTTAAATGATTTGTTATCATATCAAAAGATGTCACATAATCATTATGGTCTTAGATTCTTAAATCAGAGTGGAAAATCTACACATGTTAGTGAAAAGAATCATAATTCATATAATTCTTTTGTGAAAAGAAATACTGATATTATTTCAAAAAGAATTAAGAACAAGTACATATGGATTCCTAAAAACTTAAGCATTTTTGATAAAAATACTTATATTGCATCATACATACATTCTATATGCAATTCTTACAATTATGTGTATACTAACAAATGAAAATCAAATTCAAATTGGGTTTGAATTCCTAAAGGTTAATGCTTTGATCTTATAATGATTGGTACCATTCTAATGTTTATCTTTCAGGTATCATATAAAAAGTTTGATAGAAAAATATTTCAAACATTTGTCATATATATATATATGTTATGATATATTTTTTGCAGGGAGAGAACACATGTTTTTCTATATATGTTATAATTTGTTCTATGCAAGGGGAGAACATATAATATATTCTCTGCAGGGAGAATTTTCATGCACACAATGTGTCATCATCAAAAAAGGGGAGAATGTTAGAACTTGATTTTGATGATATATTTGTGAAACCATTTCATTAAAGCTCTATCTCAAAAGCTTATAAAGAGTCCTACATGCTCAAGACTTCCCAAGGATAATGGCTATAGATGTGTATTGTAATGTTTATTAGAATGTTAAAAGCCTTGAATATACATACACACACATCATAAGCCCTACAGTCGACTTATACTCTTGATTAGTCGACTTATATCAACTTTAGTCACTTATTCCTAACTATAGTCAACTTAGTTTTGCCTCAGATACATACCAACTCTCTGTTTGTGTTCTGTATACCATGATTAGTCAACTTCAAGTTATTAACTTCCCAAACTGACTATAGATTTCACTTAAAAATAGGAATGTTGTCCTAGGCTAAATTACTAATTCATATCAATAGTTTTCTGCCCCAAAACTCTGTTCAAAACCTGTTTATTAGAAAATTATTTTCACTTTCTATTCTTCACACAAATTCCAATCCTTTAGTGAAGAATTCTGAGAGTTTACCTATAAGAGTCCTTGTTCACGATCACATATAGATTTAAGGCTTATAGGATTGATTGTAATCACTCAAAGAGAAAGATTGTACAAGAGCGACTTCGGGTTGAAGAGAAGTTATACAAGGTGTTATTATCTTCTTGATGTAAGAAGAGTTGTACACATTTGGCAAAGGAGATTTGTCAAGTGTACAAGGTATTGGTTTTGGGTGTACAAAATCAAGGATAAGGAAAATCTCAAGCGGGTTTCCTGGAGACTGGATGTAGGACAAGAGGACCAAACCAGGATAAAATCTCTTGTGACTGCGTTTGCATTTTTTGAGATTTATTTTCTTACTTGCAAGTCCTTTTATTTAACTCTAATATCTTTGTTTGAGTATTGTGTTGACGTAACTTTTTAGATCCTACAAATATGCATTGACACAAGTATTAAATGATGATGTTCTCTCACGTATGATTAATTGCAAATTCGCATATGAAGTGCGAAATAATTTGACTGTTACTCCTGAGGGTACATCCCAAGTGAAGAATCTAAGATTGATCATTTATGTTCACAATATGAAATTTTTTACATGCTTAATAATGAAAGCATTGATGAAATGTTCACTCGTTTTACCAAGACCACTAATGGGTTATTTTTTTAGGTGACTCTATTGACAATAATCAAAAGATAAGGAAGGTTATTAGAGCTTCCCCCAAATCATAAGAAATGAAGGCTACAACCTTAAAGTAGCCGAATGATAGAGAGAAAATGGACTTCTCCAAGTTCATAGGAAATCTTAAAACCCATGAGATGGAGATGAAGGTATGAGAAGAAAGGAAGCTTCGAAGAACAAATCTATTGCCTTTAGAGCATCCTCATCCTTACCGGAGAAGAAAATTCCATGGATAAAAATGAAGAAGACTTTGCTATGCTCATTAAAAAGGTGGACAAGATGTTCTACAACAAAGGAAGAAAGATCAACTTCCGAAAGTCAAGACAACAAGAAAAAATTGAAAGAAACAGGGAGGAGATGGGTCCTCACTATCATTGCAAGAAGACAGGCCATCTTATTGCGGATTGCCCCTCACTACAAGTTACTACCTCCAAAAAAGTGCACAAGAAGAAGAAGGCCATGGTGGCCCTTGGGACGATTCGAAGATCGAATCTGAAGAAGAAGTTGACACCGCAAATGTTTGCTTCATGGCGAATAGTGATGAAGTATCTAAGGTAAATTTTGAAACCTCTCTTGATGCAGATGAATTGACTATGAATGAGCTTGCTAGACTTTTTAAGGAGTTACAAGAACGTTATGAGATTTTGAAAATTCAAAATAAGAAATTGAAAAAGAAAAATGAACTTTTGAAAATTAATATGATATTGTTGTTAAATAGAAAAAGGATTTAACAATTTGTTTCAAAAAGACCAAATAGGATTTTGATGATCACAAATTTATTTGCAAGGGCAAAAGCCCTTATATTGCTTTTGACAAAAATGAATTTTTGAACAATCAAAATTGTATTAAAGTTTTTGATTCCACTTTGAAGAAATGTGTTTTTGACATTGATTAGATTAGTGCTAAGTTTGCAAAGGGAAAACCCAATGGAAACTCACCTCTTCATAAGCGCACACACAACATACTTCACATGCACATCACACACATGCTTACATATATGACCAAGTGTATAGTTGTACACATTGTCGTTGCAAAGGTCATTAAGCTATGTTTTGCTATTCTAGATTAAATATGGAAGTCATAAATGTGGGGTTCGAGAAAATCCTAACCCCCTAGGATCCAAAAAGATTTGGATATCAAAGAACACACCAAACTTACTTGATGTAAGTGTGTCATCTGAAATACACCTAGAGGGATGAATAGGTATACTAGCTAATATAGGGCAAATAATATGGAATTGAAAACTTAATTGCTAACACACAACGTGTAACCAAGAGTTAGTCTGAGTTCCCTGTGAAGGGCTCTGGAACTACTTCTCTAGATTACTCTAGATTAAAAGTTGAGGTGCTATTAGAAGCTCTCTTGGTTCAATACAAGTGTGGGTACACAAAAACAATATCTAGCATATGAATATGAACAATATAAAGTAATGCAAGATATAAGAGAGATAGAGTTGATAGATAGTGGATCAAACGCAAACACCAAGATATGTTTTGAGGTTCAAGCCACTGCTCTACGTCCCCGCCTTCACATAGAAGGATTTCCACTACGTCTACATAGGACCTTCCACAAAGGGACCTCCAGTGAGGAATTATAACTCTACACTTAGAGTACACTTCTCCTCTCTCAAACACACCTCTACACAAGAGGGATAGGCACAAAGCCAAAGCAAAGAAAAGATTACAATCTTGGCGATCCAATGATCACAAACAACACTTGGTGATTACAATAGACCACAAATAATTTTTCTCACAAAAGCAAGATCCTATAGATAGGATTAGAGATGATAACTTAGGTGTGAAAAAACAAGGTGTTTGGAAAAGTTAATAGCAAAGAAAAACACTTGAAAAAAAATACTAGATAGATATGTAAATAAAGATCAAAACAAATTTTCCAAAGACTTTCTTTTCTTTGATTTTTCTAGTACTTTGAAAACAAATAAAAGATAAAGATTTTAGGCTCAAAAAATTCTTTTAAACTTGCTACAAAATACTTGAAAAGATAGGAAGAATAGCTCTTAAAAATCTTAGTAATCAAAAGATCACAAACACTCTCTTTGTAACTCTCTTACAAAAATCCTATAAAGTAAAATGTAAACTTGAAGCTTAAGGATGTAAGTGAGAGTGAAAATTAAAAAAAGAGATTTTAAGAACAAAAAAACTCAAATAAAATTTTTAAAATAAGAGCACAAAAGTAAACTTGAAACTTTATCACTTTGAAAGCAAAAACTAGATTTTCAAAAGAATTTGTTGTTATGAAATATTCAATTCCAATGACCCTTTATATAGGTTTTAGAAAAATACTTTTATAATAGTTTTACTAGGTACAAAGAGAAAGAATTTGACCTTAAAAATTCAACTTTTCTCATTTTAAAAGAAACATGTTTTAAAACAATTTTAAAAGGAGCTAGCCATTGCTGCCAATCTGGCAGTCGGCTGGTTAATTTTGAGCATAGTTTTCAGGCCTAAAACGTCAGTATTTAGAAATACATATATAGGAATAATTTGTAACTCTTTATGTCTTCTTTCTAATGCAACTTAAATCCTCTCAATATCATTTTTAATTAGAAAGTTATCAATAAAATACTGAAAGGTGTCAAATCAGAAATAGTAAACTATTTTAAAAACAATAATAGACTTCAACCTAATATTTGACATCATTATACTTTGAATTAGAAAATGATTATTGAATAAGAAATGTAGCCCTGAAAGTTATCTTTGAAATGCAATTTAAATCATATTGATTGAATATAAGAATAAAAGGTTATGATAAGAAATCTATAAAGGTGACGAGCAGATCAGCAGAACGGTCGGCCGCCCGGTCGACCGAGAAAACCCGAGAGCCCTGCAAACTTAGTCGGTCGACCGGTCGGTCGGCCGATCTCTACTGTAGTCGACCGAGCTCAAATCACATGGGTTTGTGCATGTCTTGTGCACGTCGCTTGACCGCTCGGTCGACTGGCTCAGCTTTTGGTCGACCGCAAGCAGCCCAAAAATACATTTTTCAGTTTACTAAAGATCTTTTTAAATACATTTTAAATAAAATAAAATCTCCATAAATATCACAAAAATAAGTTTATTTGAAAAATCAACACATTATAAACATGTGAACTTGTTTTTGAGATATAGAAATTTAATCATGAAAACCAAAACCATATTTTCCGAAAACCAAAGTTTTGTGTGAGTGTATAAGCTTGAGCAATCCACAGCTAATATATTCTTTACATTATATCTTGAAACAAAAATCAAACTAAAATAAATTGAGGTCTTCTTTTTGATCTTCATCTTCAAGACGACTTGATCCAAACACGATCCAAATGAGCTTGACTCCAAATGAGTGCTAGATGCGATCTTGATGCGCGAGCTCTTGAATCATTATATGTTAACTCCAAAACTTGACTTTAAATCCTTTATTGATGCTAAATACCGACTAAAGTCTTGATCAAATATCTGAAATCAAATAAGCACAGGATCATTAGTACTATAACTACATGAGTTAATTATCATCAAAACTAGAGTAATGGGCCTTTGGGCCAATAATATTATTATGCTTCATATTTTGATTACTTGTTTAGATGTAGTTTTCATAAAACTTGTGTTTATACTTGTATAATTAGTGAGCTATACTTGATTACCATGTGTTTGTGCTTTACTACTAATTTGTACTCATTACTTGTACTTGTATAACCTAGTTTTGATGACTCCTACATTTTAACTTGTACATGTTTTCATAAAAATATGTTTAGCTTCATGTATATGTTAATTTTGTCCAAAACTATTAGATATACATGTCTATCTTAGAGTCACTTCCTTTTCATGCAAAAATCTTTTTTTTGGACTCATTTATGTTTGAGATATGTATGTATATTTTTAGTTTCAACAAAACATGCATATACCTTGAAGCGTATTTAGTTTTGATGATTTCTTGCTTTTGATAAAAGAAAATTTATATGAGTTTAAATGCCTTATTTTTATGATTTTGTTGATTACATGATTCTTACGCTCTATGTTTGGTTTTTACTCATGATTTTTGAGCTTATATCTGCTGTATTGCTATTTGAGTGTCAATGATCATGTGATTTTCATGTTTTCATAGATATATTCATGTTTTATTCCTTATTTGAAGGATTTAATACTAGTTTTCAAAATTATCTTTAAACTAGTCTTTATTCTTCAATTAGCAGTGATTTGCAAATATGTTAAAATATTTTCAAATTATATTTTTGAAAATCCCTATCTTCCAAGAGCGGTTGGCTGGGCGACCATATCTTGTGTAACTTATTGAATATCCTTTTAAACATGTTCATGACAAAGGTGGTAGTTGTGAGTTATACACATGATTTTCGATAATTGATTTTTGTGTACTCATACTTGTTTTCTATATATGTATGCTTCAAAATTCAAGTGGTGTTTTCATTTTCATACAAACATATATATATGATTTAGATTGTGCTTATTTTACTATGCCACATATTTTTTAAGCACAAATTATGTTTATGCTAAGCTTGACTTAATTATAAATGTTAATTGGTATCTTTACAAGCTTATGCATTGATTTCAATTGATATTTGTTTGGTATCAAAATATATTTCAGGTTTTACCTTCTATTTCTTACTTAACTTTTCAATTGGCATAAAAAACTTACAATAAATTATAATTGGTCCCAAAATTTACTATAGATATCAAAATTTATTTTGCTGACTTTTAGAAAGTTCAATATTTGTTTTAAAATTGATTTCACAATTTTCTTAAATTGTTTTTCGATATGTACTACCTATATGCAAGGGGAGCTTAACATCTTCTCTATATATAGATTCATGTTGAGTGTATCTCACATTGAGGAGCTTGACCTCTCTTCTTTATGTGGTACACGTGTGTAGGGGGAGCTTAACATCTCCGCTTATACATTGTATATTATGCTTTATGTGAGTTTGGGTCTTGTCATCCCTTCTTCATATAATGCATGTATGTAAGGGGAGCTAACTTATGTTCTCTCCTATTCATATACATCTTTATTGTTTGTTTGTCTTCACCCCTTTGTTGATGAATTGACAAAAAGGGGGAGAAGAATTAAGGGAGTTTATATATGCATGTTTATTGGTATTTTTGCATATATGTTTTGTTTAATTTATTTACTATTTTTGAATATCCTTATTGTTTATGCTATGTATGAGTGAAGGGGGAGCTTCTATGAAGCTTATCCTTAATCCATGCAAATATAACTTCATGAGTTTTGTCATCATCAAAAAAGGGAAGATTGTTGGCCCAAAGGTCCATCACTCTAGTTTTGATGATGACTAACCCATGTAGTTAGGGTATTAATGATCTTGTGCTTATTTAGTTTCAGAATTTGATCAAGATCTTAGTCAGTGTTTAGCTTCAATAAAAGAATTAAAGTCAAGATTTGGAGCTAACACGGGATGATTTAAGAGCTCGCGCATCAAGATCGCATCTAGTACTCGGTTGGAGTCAAGCTCATTTGGATCATGTTTAGATCAAATCGTCTTGAAGATGAAGATCAACAAGAAGACCTCAGTTTGTTTTAATTAGATTTTTATTTCAGGATATAATGTAAAGGATAGATTAGCTGTGGATTGCTCAAGCTTATACACTCACACAAAACTTTATTTTTCAAAAAAAACGGTTTTGGTTTTCATGATTAAATTTCTATATCTCAAAAACTAGTTCACATGTTATAATATGTGTTGATTTTTCAGATGAACTTATTTTTGTGAGATTTATTGAGATTTTATGATATTTAAAATGTATTTAAAAAGATCTTTAATAACCTTGAAAAATGTGTTTTGGGCTGCTTGCGGTCGACCAACCGGTCGACCGAATGCTGAGCCAGTCGACCGACATGTACAAGACATGCACAAGCCCATTTGATTTGAGTTCGGTCAACCACAGTAGTGATCGGCCGACTGACCGGTCGACCGATTGAGTTTGTAGAGCTCTCCAGTTTTCTCGGTCGACCGGGCGGTCGACCGTTCTACTGATCTGCTCGTCACCCTTATAGATTTCTTATCATAGCCTTTTATTCTAATATTCAATCAATATGATTTAAATTGCATTTCAAAGATAACGTTCAGGGCTACATTTCTTTTTCAATAATCATTTTCTAATTCAAATGTTAAAGATGTTAAATATTAGGTTGAAATCTATTATTGTTTTGAAAATAGTTTACAGTTTTTGATTTGACACCTTTTGGTATTTTATAGATAACTTTCTAATCCTAAATGATATTGAGTTGATTTAAGTTGCATTAGAAAGAAAACTTAAAGATTTACAAATTATTCCTATATATATGATTTTTAAATTCTAACGTTTTAGGCCCAAAAACTGTGCTCAAAATTGACCAACAAACTGCCAGATTGGCAGTAACGACTAGCTCCTTTAAAAACCGTTTTAAAATATATTTCTTTTAAAACGAGGAAAGTTGAATTTTTAAGGTCAATTTCTTCCTCTTTAGACCTGGTAAAACTATTCTAAAAGTGTTTTTCTAAAACCTATATAAAGGGTCAATGGGATTGAATATTTCAGCATATCAAATTCTATTGAAAATCTAGTTTTTACTTTTAAAGAGAAAAAGTTTTAAGTTTACTTTTGTGCTCTTATTTTCAAAGTTTTATTTGAGTTTTTCTGCTCTTAAAATCTCTCTTTCTGACTTTCACTCTCAGTTACATCCTTGAGGTTCAAGTTTATATTTTACTATATAGGGTTTTTGTAAGAGTTGCAAAGAAAGTGTTTGTGATCTCTTGATCACCAAGATTTTTAAGAGATATTCTTCCCATCTTTTCAAGAGTTTTGCAGCAAGTTTAAAAGTAGTTTTTGAGCCTAAAATCTTTATCGTTTATTTGTTTTCAAAGTGTTAGAAAAATCAAAGGAAAAAAAGTCTTTGAGAAATTGGTTTTGATCTTTATTTACATATCTATCTAGTGTTCTTCCCAAGTGTTTTTCTTTGTTATTCTCTTTTTAAAACACCTTATTTTCTCACACTTGAGCTTTCATCTCTAATCCTATCTATAGAATCTTATTTTTATGAGGAAAATTATTTGTGGTCTATTGTGATCATAAAGTATTGTTTGTGATTATTGGATCACCAAGATTATAATCTTTTCTTTGCTTTGTCTTTATACTTATCCCTCTTGTGTAGAGGTGATTGTGTTTGAGAGAGGAGTAGTGTACTCCAAGCGTAGAGTTGTTATTCCTCAGTGGAGGTCCCTTTGTGGAAGGTCCTATATGGACGTAGTGAAAATTCTTCTGTGTGAAGGCGGGGATATAGAGCAGTGGCTTGAACTTCAAAATATATCTTGGTGCTTCCGTTTGATCCACTATCTCTCAACTCTATCTCTCTTATATCTTGTATTACTTTATATTATTCATATTCATATGCTAGATATTGTTTTTGCGTACCCACACTTGTGTTGAACCAGGAGAGCTTCTAATAGCACCTCAATTCTTAATGTAGAGAAATCTAGAGGAGTAGTTTCAGAGCCCTTCACGGGGAATTCGAACTCACTATTGGTTGCACACTGTGTGTTAGCAATTAAGTTTTCAATTCGATATCATTTGAACTAGATTAGCTAGTATACCTATTCACCCCCTCTAGTTGTATTTCAATTGGTACCAGAGCTGCTCTTGATTTGGGTCTAACCACCTTGAGTTAAAGATCCAACTTTCAGCAAAGATCCTACTTTTAGCTAATCTAGATTTGCATTTACACGCATATTGTTTATACACTCATGGATTTTCTTGCGCCTCCCATGTATGAAGTTACCAACATCAATATGTGAAAGTTTAAGATGAGTGCATACCTTAAATCCTTAGGATTGCATGTTTACCTTGCCACTACTAAAAAATCTTATGCTGGTAATGACAAGCATATAGAGGCCAATGCACAAGCCCTAGTGGAACTTTGGCACACATTTAGTAAAGATCAATTTTCTATGGCTTCTCATTGTGATTCTACTTTTACAGTGTGGAATACATTGACCTCTCCCGAGCTATAAATGACAAACAATATGAAAAAAGAATCTAGTGGAGAAGAGTCCGATCAAGCTTAATTTATGGTCCAAGGGAATGGCTCCCTTGAGGTAATTTCGGGCACTCAACTAGATGATAGTTTTAGTTCTTCTTGTGATGATAACATGGATGCATATGCATTAAATGAAGAACTACCTATGCTTTGTAAAAACTTGCTTTCAAAGTACAAAGTTTGAAAAGCAAGAGTGTTGATTTAAAAGAAGAAAATAAAAATTTGTTTTTATAAACTTAACATGGTTTTGCAAGAAAGAGTTGAGATTTCTAGTGAAAAGGATTCCTTAAAAACCCAACTCGACCTTGTTCTAAAAGAAAATAAAATTTTAAAGAATAAAAATGATTGTGCTGATATTTTGGAGAATAATGAGATTTTGTCTTCAAAACTCGATTTTGTTTTAAAAGAGAACAATCCTTTAAAAAATAAAATTTCTTTGATTTCAAAAGAATTGGAATTTATTTCAAAGGAAAACACTTCCTTGAAAAATGATTTTGATGCTCATGTTCGTCATGTTTCTATAGCCTCCTCTTCTATTGATAAACATGTTACTTGCTCCATATCTTCTTCAATTATTGAAAATGATATTTATATTTTGAAGAAGAGTGTAAATTATATGGGCTCCACTTTGAGCCAATGTGCCATGAACCACACACGATTGAAATCTATGTTTCCAAAGAAACATACTCCACATATTCATGCACACAAACACGGCATGCACATGCTCATCATGCTCACACACATGATACTATGTATGCTCATGTGTATACTAGTACACATTGTGGACGTACAGGCCACCTTGCAAAGTTTTGTTATGATAGAATAAATGTTTCAAATTTTGAAAATAAATTTGTTTTTGTTAGGAAAGATGCTAACCCTTTAGACCCAAAGAGGTATGGGTACAAAAATCTACCCTTATTGTATTTGTTGCAAGTGTGGGCTCTCACTTGACGTGAGGGTGTTGGTGCCTTGATAGTGGATGTGTTTGAGCTTGATGGATACTACATTGGATGCATCACCTTCAAGGATGTTTGGTGGGAGGACCATCATAGTTTAAAGATCTAGAGATTAGCCCTATTAGTTTTGGTCACTATCTCTAACTCCTTATTTTGTTCATATGATTTTACATGAATGTGCTTAGAATGTACTGGTTTTCATGTTTTAATGCTCATTATGTTAAATGCAATGTAAATTAGACATATGATATACATAGATAGTCCTTTGAGATACACCCATGTTCATATAGATTTACATCTTTTGTGTTCTCACTATAGTTTAACTATTGTGTATATCTTAGTTCTAAAACACATGTATTTAACCAAATGATCATATTTGTTTATATTTTTATGCTTAATATAGCACCTCAACTCTTAATTTAGAGGAATCTCAAGGAGTAGTTTCAGAACCCTTCACGGGGACTTTGGTCTCACTCTTGATTACATATAGTGTATTGCAATTGAGTTTTAAATTCCGCATCATTTATCATTAGATTAGCTAGTACACCTATTCACCCCCCTCTAGGTGTATTTCATCATCCTCCAAGACATAGGAGAAAACGGTGCCTTGGTGGTGATGCATTGGAGCGCAAGGGATCTACCATGTGAATGCATCTCTATTAAGTAGACAAGGTGGGAGAAAATCACTTGTTTGGAGAACATGTGCTTATATCGGTAACAATTCCGATAATATCTAAAATATTCAAAATGTGACATTCTTGCATGCATTGCCTATAGTTCTATGTAGGTTAGAGCAGTATAACAATTATTTGATCATGGTTAATAATTTTTTTTGGCACTATACATGAAATCTATTGAATTTTCTTTTACTCATGATAATTTAGTTTCTATAGTTTGCACTACCATGCTTTATTAGATTATCCTATGTTTTAGAAAAATTATTTGACAACTTGTTGTAACTCTTATGATTTTGAAGATGTAGTTAACCTATAAATTAAGCTACTAATAAGTTGATTTAGTAGTGTTATCTTACTTCAGGATAAGATTTTACTTGGAGGATGGATGAATTTGAGCTACCAATGGCACATGCATATGGAGGATGGAAGAAATTATGTGAAGCTCCACAAATTTCATATTCAAGCTAATAAAGAGCTACTAGGAGTAAAACACATCAAGCTCCACAAGATCAAGTTATTTACAAGATACATCAAGTTATGAAAGAGTAAGAAGAAGCCAGAGATATATTGAGCTACAAATTTCATCAATAGAAAATATGTAAGTAATCATATAGTAATGTTATTATCAAACATATATTTGGCACATAGTAGGATCTTTCTATTTTAGTTTCTAGGTAGAATCTCCATTCTACCACCTTATCCTACCACTAAACCTGATTCTGCCATCTCTGTCCATTACAGATTAAATTGAGGATATTTTGTAAATTTTTCTGGTTCAGTTTTGATTATTCTCTGGACATCATATTTTTTGTTCTGTGTTCACTAGGTTATAGCATCACTTGGGTTGTACTTCACTTGGTTAACTTTTCACTCTTTGCATTAAATTCTTTCTTACAAATAGGTTGTACATACCTTTCTTTGCAAATAAAAAACTGAGTCTGTTACTATCAAATTGTCCTGTTGTTGACAGCCTTGACAATCCCAAACTGTTTAGTTTGTACAAATGGGAAAGATATTTGTTGGGTATATATTTGGGAGAAATCTTAAACTCTAGGTCTCTCTAAAAGTCTTCATACCCTCTCTTTATCTTAACTGCTGCAAAAGCATTTATTGCCAAGATTTAGCACAGCTTTGATATCTTGTTTCAACAACATTAAATGCTCAAACGAGCAAAAGAAATCTGTCTCTCTTTTGTCGGTTGGATTCACTCTGATCTTGGCTTGTTATTTATGTAATATCTTGTTTCATTCATTGCAAAGTATAAAAATCTGAAAATTTTAGTAAAGCTAAATCAGTGTTTTTCAACCATTCAAGCTTTAAATTTCAGATCTCACTAAACCAAAGTGCTTGAGCCAATCATCTTCATTCAAGTTCTAATTTTTAGATAAAGTCTCAAGCATTCAATACAAGAGAATTCCTTCACTTCATTCATTTTTTTTTATTGAAGAATCTCATTCTCTATATTTATTATAAATTCTCATTCTTATTGCTTTAGACTTATTATGCTAAGTTATTGATTGATAATACTTAGAGCAATATGATTGCATAGAGTCTCCTATTATATTTTTATCATTATGTTTATTTTAGTTCTCATATTATGTTAGAGAACAAAATCTATTGTCAAACTCATTATTCTGTGCCTCAAGATAGAGGTGGTGTGAAAATCTAAGATTGGGAGTATCATGGTGGTATGTAAATCCAAGATTGGATAACATCTTGGTAGATTGAAAATTCAAGCTCAAGGAAGAGTCTTGGTGGTTGTAATCCCAGCTTCAAAGAGAACCTTTTTAGTGGATTTGTAAATACTAGAGTGGAGACCTGTAGGTGGTGGATGTAGGAGAGTTTTCTGAACCACCTTAAAATTGCATGCATCTCTCTGTTGTTGTTATTGTATTTTATCTGTTGTATATTTACTATTATATTGTTGTTTTCTGCTCTCTGTTTATTCTACCACTCACCCTAACATCAAACTTCGTGATTCTACCAGTTTGCCTCATTTTACAATTTTATCTTAAAACTTGCATATTTAATTTTTTATTACCCTTGATCCTATTCATCCCCTAGAGTCCAACAATTAGTATCAAAGCATTTGTACTCCTATTTTAGATTTATATCCTAGAGATTGATCTTATGGCTTCCACTAGTGATCTTATTCTATCATAGAGGAGATCCAACAATATACCTCCAGTATTTAATGGTACTAATCATACTTATTGGAAAGCATGTATGAGAATTCATATTCAGTATATTGATTAGAAGATCTAGGGCATGATTAAAGATGGATACACCTCTCCCACTATAGAGGTTGATGATAAAAAGGTTCCAAAATATCAGTCCGAATGGGATGAGAGAGATTTCTCTTTTGCTAATTTAAATTCCAAAATTATTAGATGTATTATCAATGGATTATCTTGCAATGAGTTACATAAAGTTATGAATATCACTTGTGCTAAAGAAATATATAATTATCTTAAAGTCACCCATGAAGGGACTAATGAAATTAAGAATAGTAAAATAAATATGCTTACACAAGATTTTGATCTAATTTGATTATTACCTAATGAGTCCATTGATGAATTTCTTAATAGGTTCAAAAGCAACGCTAACAATCTTAAATCTCTTGAAAAAGTTATTACTGGCTTTACAAGTGAACAAGGTGTTGAGATATCTACCCGTGGAATACAATAGCATCATCAATCCAATAAGATCTACAAAGATATCAACACTCTCCCCTTTTAAGAATTAATGGAGATCTTAAAGAATGCAAAGATCAAAATGAATCTTCAAAAGGAAAAAGTGCAAGATGATGCTACTCAAATGAAAAAAAAAGTATAACTCTCAAAGGCACACAAGACGAGTCTTCAAGTGAAGAAAGTACAAATGAAGACGATGATATTGCTTATGTCATCAAAAAGGCCAATAAAATAATGAGAAAGAAATTCAACAAAAGAAGAAACGTCCAAAGATCAAATAGAAGAAAAGATGAGACTGACTCTATAAATTGCTATGAATGCAATAAACCCGATCACATTAAGAAAGACTATCCCAACTTAAAAGGAAAGGTTAAAAAGTTTTTCAAGAAGAAGAAAACTTTATAGGTAGGATGGGATGAATTGGACCCGTGATTCCGAAAATGAAGAAAAAGATGAAGCAAATTTAAGCTTCTTAAATGAAAACATTTGCTTCATGGCGGACAATGAACATGTAACACCTGATGGCTATATTATTTCTGAGGAAATAGAAGATGCTTACATTGAGTTAGTTGCAGATTACAAAAAATTTCAAGAATGATTTACTACATTGAAAAATGAATATGCATCTTGTCTACCTATTTATGAAAATATTTAAGAGAGAAAAATGAATTGCTTGTGAAAATTATAGAACTTTAAACTGAAAATGATTTAAAAATCTGTTTAAAAAGATTTATTGATGATGCTTCTACCCTAGTACTATTCATGTACACAATCAGGCTGATAGAATCGTATCAGGTCCTGGTAGGATACCATCCTACCGACAATAGTCTAGTAGGATGTCATTCTACTAGTACAAAATTATAATTTTCATAATCACTCTCATCACAACAACACTTCAAATCTAATTTGCACGTATTGTATGAAGAGAGGTCATATTAGTACTTCATGCTTTAAAAAAAAATTCATACTATTTCATATTTAAAATGGGTTCCTAAACAAGATACTAACATTTAAGGACCTAAAAGACATTGGGTACCTAAAAGTTTATCTCAAAATTCTCTTGTCGGCATCTAATTTTTCTTAATGTAGAATGAAATAGTACCTTGATAGTGGTTGCTCAAGACACATGACAGGAGATCTAAATATTTTTGCAACCCTATCAAGTTGTAAAGGTGGCACGGTCAACTTTGGAGATGATGATAAAGGTAAAATTATTGATATTGAAACTATTGGTAAGAAATCTTTTCCTATTCTTTAAAATATATTGCTAGTAAATGAATTGAAGGCTAGTCTTATTAGCATTAGCCAACTATGTGATAAAGGCATGAATGTCATTTTTAGACCTACAATTGCATTACCATTGATTGTGAAGAAAATCTTTTATTTGAAGCATTTAGAAATAGAAATGTTTATACTATTGATATTATCGATTTAACTAACCAAAGTGTTAAGTGTTTGGTCGCATTAGAAGATGATTCTGGTTATGGCATAAAAGACATAGACATGCTAATTTTGATCTTTTATTAAAATTGCCCAATAAAGGGCCTGTTTGAGGACTCCCCACATTGAAAAAGCTTAAGGAGATAACTTGTAATAAATGTAAAAAGAACAAGCAAGTTAAAAAAGAATTTCATTCAATAAGTGAGGTATCCACTTCAAAACCCTTCCAACTTTTGCACATGGACTTGTTTGATCCCATGAGAACTTCTAGTTTGAATGAAAAATATTATGCTTTTGTTATTGTTGATGATTTTTCTTGATTCACATGGATTTTGTTTTAACTCATAAAAGTGAAGCTTTAATTTCTTTAAACATTTTTGCAAAAGGGTGGAAAAAGAAATTGGCTCCTCTGTTATCAAAATTCATAGTGATCATGGTGGTGAATTTGAAAATGAAAATTTCATTGAGTTTTGTCTTGATCATGGTATTACACATACTTTTTTGGCATCAAGAACATCACAAAAAAAATGGTATTGTTGAAAGGAAAAATAGAACTTTGCAAGAAATGGCATGCACTATGTTTATACTAAAATATTTTTGGAAAGAAGTATTTAAAACTGCTTGCTATATTTTGAATCATATTATTATTCGTCCTATTTTGAAAAAGGGCCCTTATGAACTTTTCTTGGGTAAAATCCAAAATATATCATATTTCAAAGCTTTTAGATGTAAGTGCTTTATTCTTGATTGGTCACTAATGTTGCATATTTAATGTCACATTTCCATACTTATTTTAGAATAAAAGCCTGCATTGTCCTAATTATTTGTCTAATTTATTTGCAGGCCCAATCCTTAAGGAGATGAAGAGAAATGAGCCCAAAAGCCCACCAGAATTCTGAATTAAATCAGAGTTAATTCGCACACATAAAATCAGGGCAAAATCAAGAGGTTGAAACCGGTTAAGAAGAATCCTCTCAGAATCGATCGGTTAAAGCCAAGAATCCGAGGCCATTTCGTCAGAATCCGGAGCTCAAACGACAAAACCAACAAAGGATAAAGCCAGAAGAAGACCCCGGACAGACCCACCAACAGGGTGTGGCCATCTGGCCACACCCTTGCCGCAAAAACGCGGCAAAAGCCGCGTTTTTGCGGCAATCCTGGGGAGTTACGGGGAGCGTGAACTCCCCCGACCTCCCCGGGATTCTGGTTGTTAGGGTTTCTGCCTATAAAAGGCCATATTGTGCACTGAAAATGGACGCCAATGCAGAGATAGGACTTAGCCAAGCTTTTCATTTCTAGGTTTAGGTTTTTCTTTTTTATGTAACTTGTATGTAGGCTTAGGTTAGAAGATGATTCATGTAAGTAAGAGAGAGAGGCTGATGTTGAGAGTGACACCGATGTACTCCTCCTCCTTTCTTTCATTGTCTCAGTAAGCAATAAAGGTAAACTTTTCTTTGTGTTCGTTTCTTTACTTTCCTTTACATTTGTTTTGCTTTTCGTTTTCCTTTTCTACTTCACCTTGGTTGTATGTGTTGAGTCTACAAGTGAACTCTAAAGCAAGTACACCGATGCTACGTGAGAGCCAGCGATAGTTCATGAAGACGTTCTCCTCTTCCAAGCTCGCATCACTTCGTTCTTCTTATGCTTGACGATATAATGTGCACGGGGACCGAGTTCGAGTTTATGATCTATGCGTTGAACGCCTCTGAAGCACAAAGGTAGAACTTGCAAAAAGGTTTCCAAGTAAGTCATCACCAAACTAGGTAAGTAATTCTTAACTTTCTTTCTTTTCTTTTATCGCTATAGTATAGATCGCCAACACGATTTCTTTCACCACTTCTTCCCAATCGTTTTCGATCTTTTCCTCCACTTCATTTGTACATAGTCGCTTTTTATTGTTTTCTGATTTTCCACCTTCTTCACCCTTCGATTTCTTCTTAACTTTAACCTTTAACTTTCTTTTTCTTTTTCTTAACTTTAAAAATAGAGAAGAACTCTCGTTTGGTTTTTATTGTTTTCTTGTTTGGTGTGCAATGTTTTATTGAAATCGTTATAAAAACCAAATGAGAGTTCTTCTCTATTTTTAAAGTTAAGAAAAAGAAAAAGAAAGTTAAAGGTTAAAGTTAAGAAGAAATCGAAGGGTGAAGAAGGTGGAAAATCAGAAAACAATAAAAAGCGACTATGTACAAATGAAGTGGAGGAAAAGATCGAAAACGATTGGGAAGAAGTGGTGAAAGAAATCGTGTTGGCGATCTATACTATAGCGATAAAAGAAAAGAAAGAAAGTTAAGAATTACTTACCTAGTTTGGTGATGACTTACTTGGAAACCTTTTTGCAAGTTCTACCTTTGTGCTTCAGAGGCGTTCAACGCATAGATCATAAACTCGAACTCGGTCCCCGTGCACATTATATCGTCAAGCATAAGAAGAACGAAGTGATGCGAGCTTGGAAGAGGAGAACGTCTTCATGAACTATCGCTGGCTCTCACATAGCATCGGTGTACTTGCTTTAGAGTTCACTTGTAGACTCAACACATACAACCAAGGTGAAGTAGAAAAGGAAAACGAAAAGCAAAACAAATGTAAAGGAAAGTAAAGAAACGAACACAAAGAAAAGTTTACCTTTATTGCTTACTGAGACAATGAAAGAAAGGAGGAGGAGTACATCGGTGTCACTCTCAACATCAGCCTCTCTCTCTTACTTACATGAATCATCTTCTAACCTAAGCCTACATACAAGTTACATAAAAAAGAAAAACCTAAACCTAGAAATGAAAAGCTTGGCTAAGTCCTATCTCTGCATTGGCGTCCATTTTCAGTGCACAATATGGCCTTTTATAGGCAGAAACCCTAACAACCAGAATCCCGGGGAGGTTGGGGAGTTCACGCTCCCCGTAACTCCCCAGGATTGCCGCAAAAACGCGACTTTTGCCGCGTTTTTGCGGCAAGGGTGTGGCCAGATGGCCACACCCTGTTGGTGGGTCTGTCCGGGGTCTTCTTCTGGCTTTATCCTTTGTTGGTTTTGTCGTTTGAGCTCCGGATTCTAACGAAATGGCCTCGGATTCTTGGCTTTAACCGATCGATTCTGAGAGGATTCTTCTAAACCGGTTTCAACCTCTTGATTTTGCCCTGATTTTATGTGTGCGAATTAACTCTGATTTAATTCAGAATTCTGGTGGGCTTTTGGGCTCATTTCTCTCATCTCCTTAAGGATTGGGCCTGCAAATAAATTAGACAAATAATTAGGACAATGCAGGCTTTTATTCTAAAATAAGTATGGAAATGTGACATTAAATATGCAACATTAGTGACCAATCAATTCTTAATACCAAGATAATTTGGATAAATTTGATTCAAAATTGGATGATGCTATTTTTCTTGATTATTCCACCTCTAGTAAAACTTATAAATTGTTTAATAAATTCTCATTAAACATTGAGGAATCCATGCATGTGAGTTTTAATAAGACTAACCCTCATATTTTAAAGAATATTGAAGAAGCAGATATTTTAGGTCCTGGAGATTCTAATAGAATCGATCCTACCAGCAGTATTTCTGATCTTATCAGTAAGAATTCTGATCCTATCAACAGTGAACAAACTCTTGATGAACAGAAACCTGAGACTTCAAATCATTTTAGAACTTCAAATCCTATCCAGAACTGCTTAAGTCTTGGAAGACAATTAAGGATTATCCGACTGACTTGATTATAAGTGATGTATCAAGAGGGATAAAACTCGCTTTCAAGCTCTAAATGAATATTCGCATTTGATTTTTGTATCTCATATTGAACCTAAAAAAACTAATGAGGTTTTGAATGATGAATTTTTGTTTTTGGCCATGCAAGAGGAATTGAATAATCTTGACAGAAATAGTACTTGAGACTTGTACAAAGACCCGAGGATTGTTCTGTCACTGGCACCAAATGGATTTTTCATAACAAGCTAGATGAAAGTAACATTGTTACTAAAAATAAAGCTCAACTTGTAGCTCAAGGATACAATCAAGAGGAGGGCATAGATTTTTATGAGACTTTTGCTCCTGTTACTAGATTAGAAGCGATTTGAATGCTTCTAACCTAGGCAAGTTTTAAACTTTTGATTATTTCAAATGGATGTCAAAAGTTCTTTCTTGAATGAATTTTTGAATGAGGAAGACTGTGAAACAACCTCCAAGTTTTGAAGATTATATTTTTTTGGATCATATTTTCAAATTAAAAAATGCTTTATATGATTTAAATCAAGCACCTCGTGCTTGGTATGAAAGATTGTCAAAATTTCTTATTGAAATTGATTTTTCTAAAAGGAAGATTGATACTACTTTGTTTATCAAACATGTTGAATAAGATCTTTTGCTAATTCAAATTTATGTTGATGAAGGTTCTACTAATGAATCTTTGTATGAAGATTTTCTTCAAGAATGCAACGAGATTTGAAATGAGTCTCATGAGAGAACTCAATTTCTTTCTTGATTTGCATATCAAACAAGCAAAAGACGAAATCTTTATCAATCAAGGGAAGTATGTTTGTGAGCTTGTGAAAAAGTTCAAGTTGGAAAACTCAAAGGAGATGTCTACTCCAATGAGTACTTCTACCAAACTTAACAAAGATGCAAATGATAAGAATGTAGATTAAAAACTCTACAGAAGTATGATTAGTAGTCTTCTCTATCTAATTGCTAGTAGACCATATATCATGTTCAGTGTTTGTCTTTGTGCACGTTTTCAAACTTCTCCAAAAGAATCATACTTACATGTCGTAAAATGAATTATTAGATATGTTAAATGCACTTTGCATTTTAGGTTATATTATCCTAAGCATGATGGTTTTGATCTATTAGGATATAGCGATGCTGATTTTGCCTGAAGTAAAACTGATAGAAAGAGTACAAGTGGAATATCAATTTCTTGGCGATTCCCTTGTATATTGGTTTAGTAAGAAACAAAAATGTGTTACATTTTTTACAATAGAAGGGGAGTATATTGTTGCCGGATTATGTTGTGCACAAATTTTGTGGATGGGCAAACTTTGCAAGACAATGGTGTCCAATTTGATACAACTAGTATATTATGTGATAATACTAGTGTAATTGGCTTATTCAAGAATTCTATTTTATGTTCTTGAACTAAGCATATAGATGTGAGACATCACTTTCTTAAAGATCATGTTGAATGTGGAGATATCTTATTAAAATTTATTGATACCTATAATCAACTTGCTGATATTTTTACTAAACCTTTGCCTATTGAACAATTTTGCAATATTCATAGAAATTTGGGCATTTGCATAATAGAATAGCTTTTATTACTAATTTTTTAAGTTATTGTGATTTCAAGTACTCTACCAGCAGGTCCTACTACCAGCATCCTTTCTGCCAGACCAGTTTGACTCATCTGACTTAATTGTTTTTCTTAACCCTAAAGTGTTGTGGACCATCTAACCCTCTTTATTGCTTCTCTATATTATCATCTCTTTTAAAACCGCAGTGCTGCAACTTCCCTGGCCCACATCCACTTAGAAAAACCTAACTCCTCTTCTCTTCGTCTTCTTCTCTGAAAATCCCCAAAATTTTCTTCTCTAAAATATTTGAGCCTCGCCCTATCGTCTCTGGTATCAATGAAGGGAACATGCATCTCTTTAGCACCGTCATCAAAAGGAAGAAGCACAAGGCAACAATTGTCTCCAAAGCCCTGCATTCTTGCACCTATTCCATGGAAGATCATCGGGAAATACATGGGGAAAGGAAGAAAAATAAGAGAAATTTTGGCAAAGATCTCATAAATGAAGAAAGGATTTACCTGATCTGTGAAAATGCCAAAATGTTCTACAAAGAATTTCAAAATGGACCTTGTATTGTGGAAAGGTGTGTTGATTTCAACTTTATTTCAGATTATCAACTTAATGAGTGCTTCGATTTCATTCATCTAAGAGAAATTGCTTGTGAAAAAATCCATATTTTCCTAATTTGGTGGCCTTGTTCTACGCAAATCTGAGAATCAAAAAAGATCCTCTTACCATGATCTCACTGGTTAAAAGAATCAGGATAACTCTAGATGAAGTGGAATTGGGAGAAATTTTGTGTACTTCTGCTTCAGGACTGTGTATATTCGGTAAGTCTTTCTCCTCTCTTGGTTGGAGTAAATCTGAAGCTTTAGCCATGCTATTTGGAGTAAGAATTGGTCAAATTTATAAAAATGAAAACTCATTTCCTATCAACTGTCTCACCCGCAAGGCTCATGTGTTCGCTAAGATAGCTCAGTTCAATTTTCTCCTCAAGGAAGATATTTTCATGTCAAAAAATTGACTGCTTACTGTTTTCATATGCTATGCTTACACTGACTAACTTCAGTCTACAACATTTTATCTTGAGCTCTATGATTATACCCTGTTGAAGCTTACAGATTGAAAGATTTTGATGATGAATAACAAAGTGATACATATGCATTTGGAGCTCTATCTCAAGCATTTATACAGAGTTCTGGTTGCTCAAACGCATATGAAGAATTTGACTATTTTTGTATATTTTTAGAATTTTTGTTAAAAGTCTTGATCACACACACAATAGTCATTTAGTCGACTTCTGTTTTAACCTAGTCGACTAACATATCTCCAAGTCGACTTGATCTTTTTATAGTCGACTATGTTCTTCCACAAAAATATATCACTTATCTGTTTGTTCTCTATTTAGCAGTATTAGTCGACTTACGACCACTGCTAGTCGACTAACTCTTCTTATACTCGACTACCCTTTTTCTGCTGGTCGATTAATCACAGTTTCCAGAAACTTGTCATCCATATCAGTCTTGTTGGCCCAAAGGCTTTCCACTCTAGTTTTGATGATGACTAACTCATGTAGTTATGTGTACTAATAATCTTGTGTTTTAGTTTCAGAGCATTAATCAAGATATTAGTTGGTGTTTAGCTTCAACAAGATGATTTGGAAGCTTGCACATGATGATTCAAGAGCCTAAGCATCAAAGATGATATATTGCATTGCTCGGTGATTCGAAGGAGTTTTGGATCAAGCCGACTTGGAGATTGCGCTCTACAAGAAGACTTGGAGATTGCGCTCTACAAGAAGACTTAGGTATCCATAGTTTAGTTTAGGTTTAGATCTTAATTGTAAAGATTAGTATAGTATGATAAGCTCAAGTTCACAACACACATGTTTCACGTTTTGAATATTTTCGGTTTTTGGTTTAACCGATCTTGGTTTTCATGAATAGATTTTATATCAAAACAAGTTTACATGGTTTAGTGTATATATGATTTGTTCTATATACATGCATGCTTCTATTGCTTAAACAAACTTAGTTTGATATTCTATTTCATGTGTTTTATGTTTGGTATTTTTATCAAAACATTATTTTGGACTTAATGACAAAAATTATGATATATATATATGTTTCTTGTATATTGAATTTCTATTCATATACAACATGCTTCAAAAGTGTTTAAATATCATAATTTTGTATTTGGAAGAAGTTTTAGACAAAACGTATTTTCTATTTAAGATTCCAAGTTTTAGAAAATACGAGTTTTGTTTTTGGCAAAATTTCTTTGACACAAAAATAGTCAAATATGTTTGAAATTTGTGTTGGGATTTTTAACACAAGTTCATCTTTCAATATAATATGACAAAACTATTTTTGTGGAATTTTAGAGATTTTGTGAGATTTATTAAAATATTGTTTACTTGGTTTTCTGACCAGAACCGGTCGACCGGCTGTCTACCGACAGTCGACCGTGTCTGTGTCAGGCTGGTCCGGTCGACCGGACCAGTCGACCGGAGTCCTGGCAGAGTGCACGTATCCGTGTGCACGTCTGTCGGTCGACCGGCTGTCTACCGACAGTCGACCGAAATATTATTTTGAGTCTCAGTCAGGCATCAGTCGACCGGAGCGGTCGACCGATAGCTTTGTTTTGCTCACTGTTTTTATCAGTCGACCGGATCGGTCGACCGATAGCTCATAACGGTCAGATTTTTTGAACTACCGGTCGACCGGCCGGTCGACCGATCGAGCCGTTTGAACAGTAACGGGCAGATTTTTTTAATGCTGATTTATTTTGTCTTTTGTGTTTAAAATTTGAAATTGGGTTTTATTTCAAATCTAATATTACTTAATTAACCTTAAGTGTTTATTATCTCTTAACCTACTCCTCTCCTATAAATAGGAGTGATTGGGAAGAGATTCAAAAAGTTTTATTAAGAGAAAAATATTGTTTGTTTGAAAAATTCCAAAAGAGCTTTATTTCTCTTCAAGATTTTTGGGCTTAAATTCTATATCTCTCTGGAGTTTTTGTTGCAATCAAAATTGGTTTTTGGATTCAAAGTAAACTATTTCTTGTGTTTTTGATTAGGGTTTGAAAAACCAAAGAAAAGGGATTTTGGGAAAAGCTTTTGAATTGAATCTCTATATCTTGATTTCATCTATTTCCCAAAGATTTTTCTTTGTGTTGCTGGTTTCAAATCCCTTGGTTTTCTCCACACTTGAGCTACAATCTACTATATTGTCTATAGGCTTTGTGTGAGAAAAAGGAGATTGTTTGTGGTTGTTGCCTTAAACCACCAAGTAGCAAGAAATTGTTTTGTGGTTGTTGTTGTATACCACTAAGTTGTATTCCTTTACTTTGTGTGGCTTTGTGCTTTTGCCTCAAGAGGAGGTTGTGGTTCTTGTAACTTTCTTTGTGATAGTGAGAGTGTTAGAATCCATCTGGGGATGGCGGGGATGTAGAGCTGGGTGCTCGAACCTCGAGAACATACCTTGGTGTTTGCGTTTGATCGATTGGCTCTCTCTATCTCTATCTCTATTTACTTTGTGCCTTGCATTTACATTCCATATTGTTCATCATATTTGCTTGGCTTGGTTGTGTGTGCATCACTAGTGGATCACACTTGAGTGCTCATTGCATCTAGATTTTTAATTCCGCATTTAGTTCCATTGATTAGCATCATCACCTATTCACCCCCCCCTCTAGGTGATTTTCAATTGGCATCAGAGCTAGTGCTCCTGATATTTTGGTTTAACAACCTAGGAGTAAAAGATCTTGGTTTGCTAATCTTCATATTGCATTTCATTTGCACTCATATTAGATTGCACTTATGGCTAGCCCTCCTATGTTTGACCATTTTAGACTTGATGCATGGAAGGTAGACATGACTAGACATCTAAAAAGATTAGGACATCTAGTTTATCAAGCCATCACCATAGAAGACCTCCCTAATAGTAGCAAGCATAAGAAGGCCAATGCACTTGTACTTAGGACACTTCAAGCATCTTTAAATGAACATCTTTTTCCTATCTTTGCTAAATATGATTCGGCTTTTGCAGTTTGGAGTATTCTAACTTCTCCGGAGCTACCCGTGATTATCAACAAGATAAGGAGATCTAAGAGAGAAGCTTCCGAAGAGCCTTGCTTTATGGCACATGGAAATGACTCCCATGAGGTAAAATCGAACTCTCTAATAGATGATAGTTCTAGCTCTTATTGCCATGGTTGTTTTGAAGTTCAAAATTTGAATGTTAAACTTGCTTCTAAACTTGAAAGTTTTATGGAAAAACATGAGATTTTGAAAAAGAAACATTTTGATTTAAAAGGAGAATTAAAGGATTTATGTTCAACTTTTGAATCGGTTTTGCAAGAGAAGGAAGAGATTACTAGTGAACGTGACTCACTACAATCTCAACTAGACATTGCTTTAAAAGAGATTGAAGATTTGAAAAACAAAAATGATTTTGATGATTGTGATGATTTTGTTGAGCACAATGAGATTTTGTCTTCTAGATTGGATGTTGTTTTCAAAGAAAATCTCACTTTGAAAAATAAAATTGATTCAATTTCAAAAGAATTGGATTTGGTTTTGATTAAAAATAAGTCTTTGCAAAATGATATTGATTTGCATGTTTGCCATGATAGTATTGCTTCTTGTTCTAGCACACCTATTGCATGCTCCACTTTGTCTTCTAGTATAGAAATTGATATAAATAATTTGAAGAAAAGTGTTGATTGTTTGGGCTCCACTTTGAGCCAATGTGCCATGAACCACTCTCATTTGGAATCCTTGGTTCGCAAGAAACAAGTTCCAACCTTGCATGCACACTCATCTATGCATACACATGCTTCTCATGATCACCATCATCATATGTATGCTCACGTGTACACATGTACACATTGTGGTCGAAAAGGCCACCTTGCTAGATTTTGCTATGATAGACTTCATTTTGAAAATTTAGCAACTAATCTTGTTTGGGTTAGGAAAGATATTAACCCCCGTGGACCCACAAGAAAATGGGTACCAAGATCCACCACTTTGATGTTTGATGTAGGTGGAGGCTCTCGCATCACGTGAGAGTATTGGTGCCTTGAGGTGGATGCGTTCTAAAGCTTAAATGAGAACCATTTGGATGCTTCACTCTCAAGGAGATTTGGTGGGAGGACCACCATGGTTTGGAGATCTAGAGATGCACCTTCATCGGTTTTGGTATCATTCTCTAACTCCCATTTATGTGTATATGCTTTCATGTTCATTCATTTATAGCATGTTTGTAGTTTCATGATTAGTATGATAATTACCATGTTAATTAGAACTATGCTTTACATGATTAGTTCTTGAGACACCCATGTTTAATATGGACCCATATTTTGTGTTCTCTTTATGTTTTAACTATCATGTTAATCATAGATCTAATGCACATGTCTTTGTCATAATGATCATGTGGACTTTTGTGATTGCTTTGATACACCATGTTTTGATTATCATGATTGTATTTTTTTTCATGTTGATCTTTGAAATGTTTTTATGCTTCATGTATTGACTACATGCTTGAATGATTGTTTTCATTAAGACTAGAATTTATACTTGTACAACTTATGAGCTACAAATAGACCTTTATATATGTTTGTGTTTGAATGCTCATTTGTATTCAATTTGATGTACTAGTATAGTCTAGTTTTGATGATTCATGCATTTGACTTGTATTCACATGTTTTGAGTTTTGACTTCATGTATATGTCCATTATGTCCAAACTATTATTTATACATGTACATCCTTGAGCCACGTGCCTTCATGCATACTCTTTTGTGGACTCTTCATGTTTGGGATATGTATGTATACTATAGTTTGTACATGACATACATATGTCTTGAAGTATAAATCATTGTAATGTTAGATTGTGATACTCATATTTTATGATGATTTCATGATTCACTTATGCTTCATGTTTTGATGATTTCTACATTGAGCTTGATTGTTCCTTTTCATGATGATATGTTTCTCACAACACTTGTACACTCATCCTACTTGATGTTTTCCCATGATTTAATTTTCAAATTGGTATCATGATTTAGTTTTCATGAGTACATATATTGATTGGGATTATTTGCTAACACATGTATTTAACCAAGAGAGCCAACGCGGCACCTCAACCCTTTTTACGGGGAATCTAGAGGGGTTAGTCCAGAGCCCTTCACGGGGAATTCGGCTACACTTTGGTATTATACATAGTGTTTAGTGTAATATCCATATGGATGGTTTTTGAGTGTTTTAGTGATTTTGTGATCTCCATGTTTCATGAAAAATCTAGTTACTTTTATCTTGAAGGATTTCGTGCTAGTTGACTTATATAACTAGTTGTGATATTCTTCATGAGGTAGTGATTTTCAAACATACTATATTGTTCAAATCTATTTTTGAAAACCCCTATCATCAATGGGCGGTTGGATGGGAGACCATGATCAAGTATGCTTCATCTTGAAAATCATTTAAAACTTATCTTGGATGGGTGGTAGTTGATATGAGCTATACACTTGACCTTATCTTTGTTATTTCAATTGGTATCATTGAGTTCTTTCAATTGGTATCAATATGACATTCTTTTGTATACTCATATATGTTTTGTTTTATGTATGTATGCTTACACTCCATATAGTATCAATTTCAATTGGTATCTATTTCCTACATACATATATAGATGATTTATTTGTGCCTATTATATTCTTATGTCTTAGAGCACAAATGTTGGCTATGATGAGCTTAAGTTTTTAAATTGGTATCCTTATACAAGCTTCTTCATAATTTTGAGTTTGCTAAAGCTTGAATTTTTAATGAATATCATGTTTCAATTGATTTAATTTTCAATTAGTATCTTATCTCAAGCCTATGCATATCTTCTTTTGGTATTTGATAAAGGGGGAGAAAACTCGTATTTTACATTTCAATTGGTATTTGGTTTACCATTGTGTTTGTTTCCCACTCCCTAACTTTATGATGGAAAATGATTTAAACATTGTAGTGTAATTGGTATTAAGATGCAATTTTTTTTTTCAATTGGTTTCATGAGCTTTTAATGAAAATTTCTTCTTTTGGTATCAAGAGGTCACTTGTTTATTAAATTGGTATCAACTTTGGTTTATTGTTTATTGGTATCATGGTTACATTGCTTGATTATTCTTGTTTCAATGCCTTGTATAATTTTGGTATTGATAATTTCAATTGGTATCTCAATGCACCTCATTGACCCATCTTTATTTGATATCATGCTTTGTTTTTGATTTTTTACCCCTTGAAAGGGGAAGAGGAATTTGATTTCACTTTGTTTGGTTTACCCCTTTGTTGATGAGTGACAAAAAGGGGGAGAAGAATTTGTAGTTTATATGCATGGTAGTTTTATGCATGTATTTTGTGTTGTTACATTTTAATATGTGTTTCAATTTGGTATCTAGAGCATGTCTATATGTTTGGTATCTAGAGCATGTTTTTATGTGTTTTATGCATGTTGATGCATACATATTTATGAACATTCATTATATATCTTTATGTTTATTGTTATGCATGAGTTAAGGGGGAGCTTCTTTGAAGCTTTACTTTAATCCATGCATATATAACTCCATGAGTTTTGTCATCATCAAAAAGGGGGAGATTGTTGGCCCAAAGGCTTTCCACTCTAGTTTTGATGATGACTAACTCATGTAGTTATGTGTACTAATAATCTTGTGTTTTAGTTTCAGATCATTAATCAAGATATTAGTTGGTGTTTAGCTTCAACAAGATGATTTGGAAGCTTGCACATGATGATTCAAGAGCCTAAGCATCAAAGATGATATATTGCATTGCTCGGTGATTCGAAGGAGTTTTGGATCAAGCCGACTTAGAGATTGCGCTCTACAAGAAGACTTGGAGATTGCGCTCTACAAGAAGACTTAGGTATCCATAGTTTAGTTTGGGTTTAGATCTTAATTGTAAAGATTAGTATAGTATGATAAGCTCAAGTTCACAACACACATGTTTCACGTTTTGAATATTTTCGGTTTTTGGTTTAACCGATCTTGGTTTTCATGAATAGATTTTATATCAAAACAAGTTTACATGGTTTAGTGTATATATGATTTGTTCTATATACATGCATGCTTCTATTGCTTAAACAAACTTAGTTTGATATTCTATTTCATGTGTTTTATGTTTTGGTATTTTTATCAAAACATTATTTTGGACTTAATGACAAAAATTATGATATATATATATGTTTCTTGTATATTGAATTTCTATTCATATACAACATGCTTCAAAAGTGTTTAAATATCATAATTTTGTATTTGGAAGAAGTTTTAGACAAAACGTATTTTCTATTTAAGATTCCAAGTTTTAGAAAATACGAGTTTTGTTTTTGGCAAAATTTCTTTGACACAAAAATAGTCAAATATGTTTGAAATTTGTGTTGGGATTTTTAACACAAGTTCATCTTTCAATATAATATGACAAAACTATTTTTGTGGAATTTTAGAGATTTTGTGGGATTTATTAAAATATTGTTTACTTGGTTTTCTGACCAGAACCGGTCGACCGGCTGTCTACCGACAGTCGACCGTGTCTGTGTCAGGCTGGTCCGGTCGACCGGACCAGTCGACCGGAGTCCTGGCAGAGTGCACGTATCCGTGTGCACGTCTGTCGGTCGACCGGCTGTCTACCGACAGTCGACCGAAATATTATTTTGAGTCTCAGTCAGGCATCAGTCGACCGGAGCGGTCGACCGATAGCTTTGTTTTGCTCACTGTTTTTATCAGTCGACCGGATCGGTCGACCGATAGCTCATAACGGTCAGATTTTTTGAACTACCGGTCGACCGGCCGGTCGACCGATCGAGCCGTTTGAACAGTAACGGGCAGATTTTTTAATGCTGATTTATTTTGTCTTTTGTGTTTAAAATTTGAAATTGGGTTTTATTTCAAATCTAATATTACTTAATTAACCTTAAGTGTTTATTATCTCTTAACCTACTCCTCTCCTATAAATAGGAGTGATTGGGAAGAGATTCAAAACAAGTTTTATTAAGAGAAAAATATTGTTTGTTTGAAAAATTCCAAAAGAGCTTTATTTCTCTTCAAGATTTTTGGGCTTAAATTCTATATCTCTCTGGAGTTTTTGTTGCAATCAAAATTGGTTTTTGGATTCAAAGTAAACTATTTCTTGTGTTTTTGATTAGGGTTTGAAAAACCAAAGAAAAGAGATTTTGGGAAAAGCTTTTGAATTGAATCTCTATATCTTGATTTCATCTATTTCCCAAAGATTTTTCTTTGTGTTGCTGGTTTCAAATCCCTTGGTTTTCTCCACACTTGAGCTACAATCTACTATATTGTCTATAGGCTTTGTGTGAGAAAAAGGAGATTGTTTGTGGTTGTTGCCTTAAACCACCAAGTAGCAAGAAATTGTTTTGTGGTTGTTGTTGTATACCACTAAGTTGTATTCCTTTACTTTGTGTGGCTTTGTGCTTTTGCCTCAAGAGGAGGTTGTGGTTCTTGTAACTTTCTTTGTGATAGTGAGAGTGTTAGAATCCATCTGGGGATGGCGGGGATGTAGAGCTGGGTGCTCGAACCTCGAGAACATACCTTGGTGTTTGCGTTTGATCGATTGGCTCTCTCTATCTCTATCTCTATTTACTTTGTGCCTTGCATTTACATTCCATATTGTTCATCATATTTGCTTGGCTTGGTTGTGTGTGCATCACTAGTGGATCACACTTGAGTGCTCATTGCATCTAGATTTTTAATTCCGCATTTAGTTCCATTGATTAGCATCATCACCTATTCACCCCCCCTCTAGGTGATTTTCAAGTCTTTATATAGTCGACTTATAGCCGACTAAAATAGGCAAAAATTGTTCTTCTAGTCGACTAACCTCCATACCCTAGTCGACTAACAGTAGTTTCTGACTGTTAAATAGTTATTGATTTTTGGTGTTTTATCTAACGTTTTAAATTTCAAATTTGAATTGATAACTTCCCTAACTGACCATAGATTTCACCTATAAATGGGGATGTTGTACTAGGATGAATTCACCAATTCAAAGCACAAGTTTTCTGTCAAAAACTCTGTTCAAAACTCTTTTTTTTTTTAAACTTGCTTCTAATTTCAGTTCTTCCATACTCCTACTCTATTGTGAAGAATTCTGAGAGTCTACCTATAAGAGATCTTGTCCACAATCACATACAGATTCAAGGCTTATAAGATTAATTGTAATCACTCAAGAGAAGTATTGTATAAGATTAAAAACTTGCTTCTACTTTCTGTTTTTCACCAATTCCTACTCTATTGTGAAGAATTCTGAGAGTCCACCTATAAGAGACCTTGTTCACAATCACATACAGATTCAAGCTTATAGGATTGATTGTAATCACTCAAAGAGAAGTATTGTATAAAAGCGTCTTCTTGGTTTAGAAGAGAAATTGTACAAGGTGTTATTGTCTTCTTGGTATAAGAGGAGTTGTACACATTTGGCAAAGAGTGTTTTGTCAAGTGGTGTACAGGTGTTGTTTTTGGGTGTATCCAAATCAGGAAAAGGAAAATCTCAAGCGGACTGCTTGGGGAGTGGATGTAGGCCATAAGGACCGAACCAGGATAAAATCTCTTGTTTTTGCGTTTGCATTTTTCTTAGTTTTATTCTGTGAATTTTACTTTCCTGCAAGTAGTTTTATTTAAAAAGTTTATTACACTATTCACCCCCCCTCTAGTGTTCGTGTTGCTTATTTATAGATCCTACAACCCCATAAATAACTCTGAGTTTCTTGTTTGTTGACAAAAGTTTTTACACATTTTGGAATTGAGCTTGTGACTGAAACCCCATCTGTGGGAAAAGAAAGCTTTAGGTCTGCTTTCATTAACAGAATATTTCTTTCCAGAAATGATTTTGATAAAATCATGAATAATGAAACCAAGGTAGAGGAAGAAATTAGGTTAAAGAAGACTCACCATAGGAAAATACCGGGTGGGGAAAGAAAGAAAGCTGATATTAAGAAAGAAGACATTGTCCCTGTAAGCTCTAATTCTGAAGAGAAAACAAGCAGAAAAGGAAACAAGAAAAAATATATCAAATTCAGAAAGAAAATTAGTGGATTGAAGGAAAAATCAACCACTTCAGGAGGACTCTCCATGCTCATCTATCTGAAATCAAATGGAATCTTAACACACACCTCAAGAAGCTGGGCCATAAGTACTCTGAGAGAGGTAACTCTCCTAGTTCTGATACTTCTTATGATTCTGATTGCACCCATTTATTACATTATTCTTTATTATATTTTCACATTTATCATGTAATAAATTTGCTAAATTTCTTATCTTAAATGTCTATTTTGTAGAAGATAATCATGGGGAGAAAGAGGATAAAATCAAATCAATATCAGTTAAATTCAAATTTAACTAGATTTATTTGGTTAAAGGAGGATGATTCAAAATTCAATTTGTTAAATTAAGTTTTTGATAAATCAAGTGGTTAAATCTAAAGATCAACTGAGGATAATGTCAAATACAGAGTCCAAATCCAAAGGGATAAATGGATAGAGAGAAGGTTAACGGATAAGATGAAGCAAATTTAACTTAGATTCTAACTAGATATATTTTAGTATTTGAATCATAACTTTCGCTACTAAAATTAAAATCTAATGATTCAAGATGATCTAGAAAGAAGACTTAAAAGGCTACAACTCTTAAGTTGATCACTATTTCAAATTCTGTCATTTGATTAGTTATATTCAGCAATCAACACGCCAACAAGCTGCAGATCAGAACTAAATATCCACATCAAATCAAGTTTGAAGATAAGGGGAGGATTCAAATTCAGAAGTATCCAGCTTTTCCTATCTTCATACTCCTCTAACCTCTGCATTTCTCCTATAAATACCTGCAATCTCAAAGGTAAAGGGAGAACGACCAAGCAGAGAGTAGAATTTAGGCTAATTTGTAGTTTGTAACTTAGGTTTTTTATTTTCTTTCATGTAATTTTTATTTTCTTTATGTAACTGAAAGGAGATAATACTTTCATGGAGGAATGAGAGCAAGCTTGTACTGAAGGTGACAACGGCGTAAGTGATCTTTTCTTTCATTGTTATTTGAATCAAATCGAAGTTTCTTTTTCTTCTTTACTCTTGTTTGCATTTGCTTCTCTCTTCTTTGTTTGTGAATCCACATGACTCCGATAGCCTCGAAGTTGCCTTGCCCTTGCAAGTGGCATTGATGGCTTATGGTGATGGAGATCCATTTCTATGGTAGTGTAGCTTGCGCCTTTCATTTCATAGTGTAAAACGGGAATGGGGAAGATCACATTTGTCATACTTCGTTCGCCTTCAAACAAAGGTACATCGTTGATACGGGTAAAAGGTAAGCAGGCGTCGAAGAGGTAAGTAAGTTTTTTAGGTTTTAATTTTCTTTTCTTTTAATTTTAATTTAGATCACCAACACTACTATCTCTCAATTCATTATCACTCTTTTTCAATTTCTTTATATATATACATTTCTATTTTCTCCACCTTCTCATTCTACCACTTTCTTCCTAACTTAACTGTAACTCTTTTTCATTTTCATTTAAAAAACTAAAAGAAGAACTTTAACCATTCTTTGTAGCATAAAAGAGAACTTACTAAAAAGCTTCCATTGCTAATCCCTCCTTGTGGATCACGACACGCATAGCCACTTGCTATAGCGGTAGAATTGAGAACTTGCACATTCTATTCTTAAAGTTCTAAAATTCTGTATTTTTGTGCAGGTAAAACTCAATCAAATTTTGGCGCCGTTGCCGGGGAGGGACTGTAAGTTATTCTCTTTTTAGATTTACATTTTTGGTTAACTTTCTTCTTTGTTCTTGGTGTATAGGTTTGATAACAAGGAATTTTTGCTGCAGTGGACATATAAGTGGCTCTGAACTCTGCTTAAGAAAGCAGAGCCTAGAAGCCCTCAGGTTTGCTAAATTTCTGTGGCAATCTGAGTGAACTACTAACCTGTATTTTCTGCAGGTTAACTGTATTGTAAAGTTTAATATCTGTAACTATGTATTTCCTTATTTGTCTCACTGTACTTACTTTCGAACCTCAATAGTAAAATATTGTTTGCTAAATGCTAAAACCGGTTTAGATTTTGCATTTAGGCACGTGTCTAATTCGTTTACATTTTACATTACTGTTGAAGAGTGCTGGAGCAAAAGGTACGTATGCATGGCATATAGTTTAGGAAACATTCTTGAATGATTATTTGCTTATTGAATGTTACTTTTCTTTATCTTACACACTTTGCACAATCAATCTTAAGGGCTTGTCTTATAAACAAGATAAGGTGGGGAAGTCATTATCCTCTCTTAGCCCATAAACAATCTCCTCACTCACTAACCCAAGCCTAAATAAAACTGAGTAGACGTTGGCCCTAGGGATATCTTGGACTCATTTAGGAGATTATCCTAAGGGGGAAGGTGTTAGAATTTGACTCCTGTCAAATCAGTGTCTAAGGAAAGGGATTGAGGGGCGAAATCCCGAAGGCTGGTGGTTTGGCTTAATTAGGCCCGTTGCTTTTGCACTGATACCTCCCACCAATCTTGCCCTGACCTGGCTGATTAGCTTGTGGTCAAAGTCTGCATTACACCTCCCTTGGACAGTCTAACCAGTTAGGAGTCGTCTAGGTCAAAAGGTCCACCCTAACTTAGTTTAGAATTTTTTTCTTTTTTTTATTTGTTTTCTTATTTGTTTGTTTTTTGTTTGTGTTTGACATTTCCTGTATGATATGGCTTCTAACAATAATTTTTCCAATTTTAATGGTAATCCATATTACACCCCGACCTCTTTTTCAGATATTACCAACCAGGCATATCATAACTTTAACCAACCTAGTGTGCCAGATTGGTCTTATCCGAATCATTATATACCCCTGTCCCAATACTATGAATAAGACTGGAATAATTATCACTACTCTTCACAGAGTCAATGGGGATACAACTCTCCCGAGTCATATTATCAACTACCCTATAAACATCCTGAAAAGTCACCTAGAGGGGGGTTGAATAGGTGATATGGCTAATCTATGTACTAAATGCGGAATTTAAAAACTTAATGCAATACACTCAAGTGTGATCAACAAATGATGCACACACAACCAAGCCAAGCAATGATGAATGCACAATATGAATAGTTGCAAGGCACAAAGTAAAGAGAGAGATAGAGAGAGTCAATGGATCAAGCGCAAACAATAAGATATGTTTCGAGGTTCGAGCACCCAGCTCTACATCCCCGCCTTCGACACACGAAGGATTTCTAATCCACTAGCTAGTCCACAAAGAACTCTCACAAGGAGTACCCAGCTCCTCTCTTTACAACCACAACCTCCTTCTTGAGGCAAGCTCCAATCCAACAAACAATCACCTCACAACTTGAGGGATTAGCACAAAGCAAACACAAGGATCACCTCACAACTTGAGGGATTAGCACAAAGCAAACACAAGGATCACCTCACAACTTGAGGGATACAACCCAAGGCACAAAGCCAAACAAAAATTGGGTTTTTAACTTGGTGGTCTAACAAACAATCACAAACAATCTCTTTCTCCCACACAAATAACCTATAGAATAGATAGTAGATTTTAGCTCAAGTGTGGAGAAAACCAATGGAATGGAAATCAAAATCATAAAGAAAAATCCTTGGGAAATAATAGAAATCAAGATGGTGAAGTTCAATCAAAAGCTTTTCCCAAAAACCCTCTTCTTTGATTTTCCAAACCCTAGCAAAAACTTCAAATAGATTGTTCAATATGAGTTCAAAAACTTCTTTTAATTGCAGTGAAAACACCAGAGGGTAAGGAAAAATTCGCACAAAAAATCTTAGAGAAAAACTCTCACAAATGGGGTATTTATAGGCAAATCTGGAAACTAGCCGTTGGCAGCAGATTTTGCCAAAATACCACTGTCGGTCGACCGGTCCGGTCGACCGTCCAACGGTCAATTTTTTCCCGTTGGCTGCAACCGGTCGACCGCCCCGGTCGACCCGAACAAACAGAGAGCTCTGCTCTCATCCCGGTCGACCGTGACGGTCGACCGTCCCTGTCTGCCAAACGTGCACAGATTTGTGCACGTCGGTCGACCGACCGGTCGACCGACTTCAGGTCAAGTCGACTTGTTCAGAGAATAAGTCGACTGATTGAAGCCTGGAACAGAAAACAGGTCAGAAAATCAGTTTAAAAATATTGTTAAAAATCTTTTAACACTTCTAAAAATCACCAAAAATAGTTTTATCATTTTGCATTGATACATAAACATGTGGTAAAAAGTTTAGCTTAAATATCAATCAATAAGAACTATTTTTGTGTCTTATCATTTTTATCAAAAACCAAAACTGTATTTTCTAAAACTTGGATTTTTGAATAGAAAATACATTTTGTCCAAAGCTCTTCCAAATACAAAAACATGATATTTAAACACTTTGAAGCATGATGCATATGGATAGAAATCCAATATACATGAAACATATATATATCATAGTTTTTGTCATTAATTCCAAAATATGTTTTGTCAAAAATACCAAAACATAAAACACATGAATGAGTGAGTCAAAACTAAGTTTGTCTAGGAAATTAAAGCATGCATGTATATAGAACAAATCATATATACATTAAACCATGTAAACTTGTTTTGATCTATCTATTCATGAAAACCAAGATCGGTTAAACCTAAAACCGAAAAACCGAAAATCAATATTCAAAACATGAAACGTGTGTGTTGTGAACTTGAGCATTATCATACTATTCTAATCTTTACAATTAGGATCTAAACACACAACTAAATTATGGTACCGATGTCTTCTTGTAGAGTGCAATCTCCAAGCCGACTCGATCCAAAACTCTTTGATCCACCGAGCAAGTGCTATATATGATTTTTGACGCTCGGGCTCTTGAATCAACATGTGAAAGATGTGTGGAAGCTTTCACCAACTAATATCTTGATTAATGATCTGAAACTTAAACATCACAAGATAATTAGTACACATAACTACATGAGTTAATCATCATCAAAACTAGAGTGGAAGGCCTTTGGGCCAACAATCTCCCCCTTTTTGATGATGACAAAACTCATGGAGTTATATATGCATGGATTAAAGTTAAGCTTCAAAGAAGCTCCCCCTTAACTCATGCATAGGATAAACAACTAATAAATGGCTCTAGATACCAATGAAATTATAAAACAAATAAACATGTTCTAGATACCAATTAGCAAAAACAAATAAACATGCTCTTGATACCAATGAAAATCTTTTTAAAAAAAATTAAACAATAAACATGCTCTTGATACCAATGAAAATCTTTTTATATACTTAAAAAATAAACATGCTCTTGATACCAATTAAACTAAACATAACATGCTCTAGATACCAATTAAACACAATATATGCAAAACAAAACTCATGATCTCTTTTACAAGCTCTTGATACCAAAACTAAGCAAACTAAACATGTTCTTTAAATAATGCTAAACATGCTCTTGATACCAATTAAACTTAATATAAAAGACATTAAAAACATAAAACATGCATATGCAAACATGCATATAAACTCAAATTCTTCTCCCCCTTTTTGTCAATCATCAACAGAGGGGTTAAAACAAAACAAACCGATTTTTATAAAGGAAATTCTTCTTCTCCTTATTTACAAAACTAATGAAAACATATTCTTTTTATATTCAAAACAAGAAATCAATTCAGGGATGCTCTCCCCCTTAAAAATAAACATAGATCTTTAATACCGAAGTATTAAACATATAAACACATATGATTTTGACACCAATTGAAATTATTTTCTATCATAAAGCAAGGGAGTGGAATACTAAAAATCAATTGAAGGAAGAAATACAAGATTTTCTCCCCCTTTATGAAATACCAATAAAAACTATGATAAGGCTTGAATTAAGATACCAATAGAAAACTAAATCAATTGAAACAAAGTTGAAGCTCAAGCTTATCATCATAAACAAGATTTGTGCTTAAAGATATAGGGATATAGTAAACACAATTAAAACATATATATATGTATGAAAAGATAGATACCAAACGAAATTGATATTCTATGAAATGCAAGCATACATACATAAAAATATATGAGTATACAAGAAATGTCAAGATTGATACCAATTGAAAGAATTCAATGATACCAATTGAAACAACAATAAGATCAAGTGTATATCTCATAATCCTACCACCCATTTCATGTTCAAGTTTACTATGATTTTCACTATAAAGCATACATGAGCATGATTTCCCATCCAACCACCCGTTGATGGTAGGGGTTTTCAAAATAGGTTTACAACTGTAGTATGTTTGAAAACTACTACCAAGAAAGAATATCACAACTAGTTATATGAATCAACTAGTACGAGATCCTTCAAATAAGGAATAACAAAAGAAATATTTTTCATGAAGACACATGTAAACCACATGGCACTAAAACACTCAAAATCCATATATCACAATTTGTACTCGTGAAAACTAAGTCATGAGAAAATATTTAAATAAGGTGAGTGTACAAGTGTTGTGAGAAACATATCAACATGAAAATGGACAATCAAGCTCAATATTGAAAATATGAAATTCATCTACGATGTGAAATCACAAATTGAAGTCATCTTAAAAACATGAAATTTATCATAAATGTGAAATCACCTAGCAAACATGAAATTCATCCAAACAATTTAAACTTCAAGGCATATGTATGTCATGTACAAACTAAAGTATACATACATATCCTAAACACAATGAGTCCACAAAAGTATATGCATGAAGGCACGTGGCTCAAGGATGTATATGTATAAATGATAGTTTGGACAAGATGGACATATACATGAAGTTAAAACAAAACATGTAAAATAGTGAATACAAGTCAAATGCAAGAATCATCAAAACTAGACTATACTAGTACATCAAATGAATACAAATGAGCGTTCATGCACAAACATATATAAAGGTCTATTTGTAGCTCATTAGTTGTACAAGTATAAATCCTACTCTTAATGAAAACTATCATTCAAGCAAGTAGTCAAAACATGAAGCATAAAACGGGAATCATAACCCAACATGATAAACATAATAATCAAAACATGAATTATTAAAATAAAAAGTCATAGTCAACCATATGATTAGCATGACAAAGACATGTGCATTAGATCTATGATTAACATGATAGCTAAAACATAAAGAGAACACAAAATATGGGTCCATACTAAACATGGGTGATCTCAAAAGCTATACATGCATGTCAAGGGTCTAATAAACATGACATTTAACATACTAATCATGAAACAATAAAACATGGTAAATAAAACAAAAATCATAAACATCCATAAGATCATTATGTATATGCATGTACATTAGATCTAGGGCATACATGATAGTACTAAACAAGGTGAGAACACAAAGGTAAGATCCATATAAAGCATGGGTGTCTCAAGTAACTAAACATGTATATCACTAATCTAATTTACATGACATAAGCATAATGAACAATAAAACAAGACATGCTATAAATTGATGAATATGAAAAAGCATGTAAATAAAAATGGGAGTTAGAGAATGATACCAAAACTGATGAAGGTGCATCTCTAGTTCTCCAAACCAATGGTGGTCCTTTCCACCAAATTTCCTTGAGAGTGAAGCATCCAAATGGTTCTCTTTTAGGCTTAGAACGCATCCACCTCAAGGCACCAATACCCTCACGTGATGCGAGAGCTCCCACCTACATCAAAAAGTATAGAGGTGGTCTTTGGTACCTATTTCCTTTTGGGTCCACGGGGGTTAGTATCCTTTCTAACCCAAACAAGATTAGTTGCTAAATTTTCATGATAAATACGATCATAACAAAATCTAGCAAGATGGCCTTTTCGACCACAATGTGTACAAATGTACACATGAGCATACATGTCATGGTTGTGTCCGTGATGAGCATGTGTATGCCGTGATGGGTGTGCATGCAAAGATGGACCTTATTTCTTGCGAACCAAGGTTTCCAAACGAGTGTGGTTCAATGTGCATTGGCTCAAAGTGGAACCCAAACAATCTACACTTTTCTTCAAAACATTTATATCATTTTCAATAGTGGAAGACAAAGTGGAGCATGCAATAGGTGTGCAAGAAGAAGAAGAAGCTATACTAGCATGGCACACATGAGAATCAATATCAATTTTCAAAGATTCATTTTTCTTTAAAACCAAATCCAACTCTTTTGTAATTGAATCAATTTTATTTTCCAAAATGAGGTTGTCTTTAAAAGTAAAATCCAATTTTGAAGATAAAATCTCATTGTGCTTCACAATATCATCACAATCATTTTTGTTTTTCAAAACTTTAATCTCATTAAGGGCAAGGTCTAGTTGAGATTTAAGTGAGTCACGTTCACTTGCAATCTCTTCCTTTTCTTGCAAAATCAATTCAAAATTCGAACACAAATCCTTTAATTCATTTTTCAAAATAAGGTTGTCCTCTTTCAAAAGATTGTGCTTTTCCAAGAAATTTTCAAGCTTTTGAGCAAGTTCCAAATTTAAAGATTGAACTTCTAAACATCCATAGCAATAGGAACTAGAGCTATCAACTAATTGAGTGTCCGATTGTACCTCAAGGGAGTTATTCCCTTGGACCATGAAGCAATGCTCTTCGGACTTTTCTTTCTTAGATCTCCTCATCTTGTTGATAATCCTTGGAAGCTCGGGAGAAGTTAATATGCTCCAAACTGCAAAAGCCGAATCATAACGATCAAAAACCGGTAAAAGATGTTCATTAAGAGATGCTCTAAGTGTTCTAAGTGCTAATGCATTAGCCTTTTTATGCTTGCTACTATTAGGGAATGATTCTTGAGTGGAGGCTTGATAAACTAGATGACCTAGTGATTTTAAATGCCTACTCATATATGCCTTCCAAGAATCAAGTCTAAAATGGTCAAACATAGGAGGGCTATCCATGAGTGCAAACTAGATGAGTGCAAATGAAAATGCAAATGAAGATTAGCAAACCAAGATCTCACTCCTAGGTGGTTAAACCTAAATATCAGGAGCACTAGCTCTGATACCAATTGAAAAGTCACCTAGAGGGGGGGTGAATAGGTGATATGGCTAATCTATGTACTAAATGCGGAATTTAAAAACTTAATGCAATACACTCAAGTGTGATCAACAAATGATGCACACACAACCAAGCCAAGCAATGATGAATGCACAATATGAATAGTTGCAAGGCACAAAGTAAAGAGAGAGATAGAGAGAGAGTCAATGGATCAAGCGCAAACAACGAGATGTGTTTCGAGGTTCGAGCACCCAGCTCTACATCCCCGCCTTCGACACACGAAGGATTTCTAATCCACTAGCTAGTCCACAAAGAACTCTCACAAGGAGTACCCAACTCCTCTCTTTACAACCACAACCTCCTTCTTGAGGCAAGCTCCAATCCAACAAACAATCACCTCACAACTTGAGGGATTAGCACAAAGCAAACACAAGGATCACCTCACAACTTGAGGGATTAGCACAATGCAAACACAAGGATCACCTCACAACTTGAGGGATACAACCCAAGGCACAAAGCCAAACAAAGATTGGGTTTTTAACTTGGTGGTCTAACAAACAACCACAAACAATCTCTTTCTCCCACACAAATAACCTATAGAATAGATAGTAGATTTTAGCTCAAGTGTGGAGAAAACCAATGGAATGGAAATCAAAATCATAAAGAAAAATCCTTGGGAAATAATAGAAATCAAGATGGTGAAGTTCAATCAAAAGCTTTTCCCAAAAACCCTCTTCTTTGATTTTTCAAACCCTAGGAAAAACTTCAAATAGATTGTTCAATATGAGTTCAAAAACTTCTTTTAATTGCAGTGAAAACACCAGAGAGTAAGGAAAAATTCGCACAAAAAATCTTAGAGAAAAACTCTCACAAATGGGGTATTTATAGGCAAATCTGGAAACTAGCCGTTGGCAGCAGATTTTGCCAAAATACCACTGCCGGTCGACCGGTCCGGTCGACCGTCCAACGGTCAATTTTTGCCCGTTGGCTGCAACCGGTCGACCGCTCCGGTCGACCCGAACAAACAGAGAGCTCTGCTCTCATCCCGGTCGACCGTGACGGTCGACCGTCCCTGTCTGCCAAACGTGCACAGATTTGTGCACGTCGGTCGACCGACCCGGTCGACCGACTTCAGGTCAAGTCGACTTGTTCAGAGAATAAGTCGACTGATTGAAGCCTGGAACAGAAAACAGGTCAGAAAACCAGTTTAAAAATATTGTTAAAAATCTTTTAACACTTCTAAAAATCACCAAAAATAGTTTTATCATTTTGCATTGATACATAAACATGTGGTAAAAAGTTTAGCTTAAATATCAATCAATATGAACTATTTTTGTGTCTTATCATTTTTACCAAAAACCAAAACTGTATTTTCTAAAACTTGGATTTTTGAATAGAAAATACATTTTGTCCAAAGCTCTTCCAAATACAAAAACATGATATTTAAAAACTTTGAAGCATGATGCATATGGATAGAAATTCAATATACATGAAACATATATATATCATAGTTTTTGTCATTAATTCCAAAATATGTTTTGTCAAAAATACCAAAACATAAAACACATGAATGAGTGAGTCAAAACTAAGTTTGTCTAGGAAATTAAAGCATGCATGTATATAGAACAAATCATATATACATTAAACCATGTAAACTTGTTTTGATCTATCTATTCATGAAAACCAAGATCGGTTAAACCTAAAACCGAAAAACCGAAAACCAATATTCAAAACATGAAACGTGTGTGTTGTGAACTTGAGCATTATCATACTATTCTAATCTTTACAATTAGGATCTAAACACACAACTAAACTATGGTACCGATGTCTTCTTGTAGAGCGCAATCTCCAAGCCGACTCGATCCAAAACTCTTTGATCCACCGAGCAAGTGCTATATATGATCTTTGACGCTCGGGCTCTTGAATCAACATGTGAAAGATGTGTGGAAGCTTTCACCAACTAATATCTTGATTAATGATCTGAAACTTAAACATCACAAGATAATTAGTACACATAACTACATGAGTTAATCATCATCAAAACTAGAGTGGAAGGCCTTTGGGCCAACACATCCAGCTTCATATACTCCTTCTCTCGAACAACCATTAGAAGAATCAATTGACTGGAACAAGCGGATGGAAGCATTAGATGAGCTTGAGCGAAGAATTTAAATTTTAGAAGACTCAAAATTCTATCAAAATTTTCAAGTCACAGATCCTTACTCTATTTTTCAAGGAGAACATGTCAACTTAGAAAAGAGTATGGAAACCATGATTCAATACCAAAATGATCCACTCGATATGATAGAAGTAAGAATTAATAGATTGGAGAGTAGATTGGAGAACATGCATAGGAATAAGGAAACTCTCCCAATTCAATCTTTGACTACTCTCAACACTTCTAACCATATTGATGAAAACCAAGAATCATGGTATCTTGAAGACTTTGACCAAATTTAGTTTCACCATAAAGCCTTGAACTTGACCAATATCAACCCATTGACTAATTGGCAAGTTTTCATTTTAATGAGATTGAACTTGATCATGATTGTGAACCCGATCTCCAACTTTGTGATTCAGTTTTCATCTTCGAATCTATGTTGAATCCTGTATTCTTACCCAATTTGGACCAATTTTTTGAGCCAACATTTATTCCCATATCAATAGATTTAGAGATTGAATCACCAATTTTAGATAGTCACATTCCATTAATGGGAAAGAATGTGAATATCAATTCTTGGACTTGATCTCAATGCTTAAACCAAAACTAACTCTCGAACCCAAAGTTGATTTTTTTCCCGATTTAGTATTGGTTCCTGAACCTATCATTCTTGAGTCCAAGTCAACCATTCTACCAAATCACATTCTTTTGTTGGACATAGGTATAGACCATGATGACTCCGTGATGATTTTTCAGGACTGATCATATTAAGGAGTAAGTTTCACGATAGGATCTTTCATGATTCTATTCATATTGGGGACTGTAAATATGTAAATAGAAAAGAAGTCAATAAAGGTAGGTTTCGTGAACCACATTATTATCTTGATTGGGTAGTAACGCTTGACCCAATCAGACCACCACCGGAACCACCACCTTAAGTTAATATTTTCCTTTCCTTTCTTCTTTTACATGCATCCATGCATTAATTCATGCATTGAGGACAATGCATGAGATAGGTGTGGGGGAGGGTTCTAACATAACTTAGGTTTTCCTTTTTTTAAAAAAATTATTAACATTTTCTTTACTTTTAAAAAACTTTTTGAAAATAGAAACAATATTTTGACATATTTTTTGTAGGAAATTAAGTCAATTTTAAGGAATAGGATAATCATAATTAGGATTTCTTATACTTGGTCAAAATAAGATTATTTGTTTGATTTTTAAGGTTAGGAAGATAATTTGTCAAAGTAATTTAGTCTTGATCTTTGCCTTGATGAAATATGCGCACTTTATACACTTACACACTTAGGGTTCAAAACAAAGATTCTTATGCCTTATAAAATATATATATATATATCTATGAAAAATAATAAATATAATTATTGATTAGCTAGGTGCTTTGGCCTAAGGAAGCCTTAGTATTTATGCAAAAGATGATTAGATAAGTTTCAGAAAAAAAAGAAAAAAAGAAAAATATATATATATCTATAAAAATCCTCTGATTAAACTGGGTATTTGTGCCTCGTAAAGCATAAGTATTCACGCCTAAAAGCGGTTCATATAATAAAATCTTTAGTTTTGTGGCCTTGTTTGCTCGAGTCTTTAAGTCCTTGGGATGTTTTCTCACCCGGTGTCCTAAGACCGTTTAGTTTGGGAGTCACCGATTAAAGGCTCGTTACATGGGCAGATTAGAAAGCCTAAGAAAACTAAGGAATAATACCACAAAAAATAAAATACTTATATATATATATATAAATAAATAAGGTAGAAGAGTTAGAGTTAAACAACCCTTAATCAAAGCTTCACGGTCAGAAAGGTGCATATGACTTAGGGCAAAGTAATAGACTAGATGAGAAGCACAATTTGACTCCTTACTTTGATTGATAGCAAATTTTTGAATAGAGACTAAGTTTAGGAATGAAAAATTTAGTTTTTCTATAGCTTATAGATTACTTAAATCTTACAATAATATTTCAAATATTTTTCTTTCAAAATGTGTTTTCAAAATATTAACATTTTTCTCTTTCTTTATGGATTTTATGGGTGCAATCTACCGAAAACCCTCACGAGACAAAACTTGTCCACTAGGGGTAACCTAGAGGTTTATCGGCTTGTTGCACATGCTCAGTGCATTCGCGTGACTTGTGAAAGTGGTCTAATAATTTTTGGTTTAGTATTGTTGTTTTGCTCGAAGACAAGCAAAAGATAGGTGTGGGGGTGTGATTGCACACATTTATTGTATTATTCTTTATTACATTTTCACATTTATCATGTAATAAATCTATTAAATTCCTTATCTTAAATGTCTATTTTATAGAAGATAATCATGGGGAGAAAGAGGATAAAATCAAATCAATATCAGTTAAATTCAGATTTAACTAGATCTATTTGGTTAAAGGAGGATGATCCCAAATTCAATTGGTTAAATTCAGTTTTTGGTGAATCAAGTGGTTAAATCTAAAGATCAACTGAGGATAACGTCAAATACAGGGTCCAAATTCAAAGGGATAAATGGATAGAGAGAAGATCAACGGATGAGATGAAGCAAATTTAACTGAGATTCTGACTAGATACATTTTAGTATTTAAATCATAACTTTTGCTACCGAAATTCAAATCTAATGATTCAAGATGATCCAGAAAGAAGACTTAAAGGGATACAACTCTAAAGTTGATCACTATTTAACATTCTATCATTTGTTTAGTTATATTTAGCAATCAACACGCCAACAAGATACAGATCAGAACTAAATATCCACATCAAATCAAGTTTAGAGATAAGGGGAGGATTCAAATTCAGAATTATCCAGCTTCTCCTATTTTCATACTCCTCTAAGCACTACATTTCTCCTATAAATACCTGCAATCTCAAAGGCAAAGGGAGAACGACCAAGCAGAGAGTAGAATTTAGGCTAATTTGTAGTTTGTAACTTAGGTTTTTTTACTTTCTTTCATGTAATTTTTATTTTCTTTATGTCACTGAGAGGAGAGGATACTTTCATGGAGAAATGAGAGCATGCTTGTACTGAAGGTGACAACGGTGTAAGTGATCTTTTCTTCCATTGTTATTTGAATCGAATCGAAGTTTCTTTTTCTTCTTTGCTCTTGTTTTCGTTTGCTTCCCTCTTCTTTGTTTGTGAATCCACATGACTCCGATAGCCTCGAAGTTGCCTTGCCCTTGCAAGTGCCGTTGATGGCTTATGGTGATGGAGATCCATTTCTATGGTAGTGTAACTTACCCCTTTCATTTCATAGTGTAAAATGGGAATGGGGAAGATCACAAAATGGGAATGGGGAAGATCACATTTGTCATACTTCGCTCGCCTTCAAACAAAGGTACATCATTGGTACGGGTAAAAGGTAAGCAGGCGCCGAAGAGGTAAGTAAGTTTTTTAGGTTTTAATTTTAGTTTAGATCACCAACACCACTATCTCTCAATTCTTTTATCACTTCTTTTCAATTTCTTTGTATATATCCATTTCTATTTTCTCCACCTCTCATTCTACCACTTTCTTCCTAACTTAACTGTAACTCTTTTTTATTTTCATTTAAAGAACTAAAAGAAGAACTTTAATCATTCTTTGTAGCATAAAAGAGAGCTTACTAAAAGCTTCCATTGCTAGTCCCTCCTTGTGAATTACGACCCGCATAGCCACTTGCTATAGCGATAGAATTAAGAACTTGCACATTCTATTCTTAAAGTTCTAAAATTCTGTTTTTTTGTGCATGTAAAACCTCAATCAGATTCTGATCAATTTGATGACAATTCTATTAGTGGGGATGATTCTGCTCATGAGGACAGTATAGGTTAAGGGAAGAGCCTATGACTACTTTCTCCTCCAAAAACACCAAAAGTACTATCTATTTTTTTCTTAACTGAACTCTGGCATGTAATAATTATCAAACACTTTTATTTTTCTTTAATTGCTCTTATATTACTATCATATATGCTATGCCTATTGTGACTTATCCATGCATGTTTTCCCCTTGAATTTTTGCTGATGGCAAAGGGAGAGATTTTACTTTGTTGTTGATTAGATAACATTACTACATGATAACATATTGCACTTGGCTATTGACTATGATAGTTTGCAAATTACTTGAGCCTAATGAATTGTGATAATATGCATATTTTTGCTCAGTGGAGACATATATCTACATATCTTTGTGTACATATCAAAGGACAAAATTTGTTCATATTTTAATCACAAACATGTACACATATATGGTCACATGCACTTGTTAGCACAAACTGATAATTACAGATACTATCTCTTACTGATAAGTTCAGATATTGTATGGGAATCAAGAAGGCTTACCCATCTATATAAAATGCATGTTATATTTGAGAGATTGACTATATTCACAAGTTGTGAAATATTTGTTGCCATGAATTGAATTTAACAGGGAAGCTTTGTTCTCTAATCATTCTTAGCAAATCGGCAGGTAAATAGGGGGAGCTTCAAAGGTAAAAATAAACTTTTTCTTATTTATAATGTTATTATTTTTTCAATCAAATTTATATGTTGTCATCATCAAAAAGCGGGAGATTATAACTCCTGTGATTTTGATGATGTAATTAACCTATAAACTAAGCTACTAACAAGTTGAATTAGTAGTGTTGCCTTATTTCAGAATAAGACTTTACTTGGAGGATGGATGGATTTGAGCGATCAATGTCACATACATATGAAGGATGAAAGAAATTATGTGAAGCTCCATAAATTTCATATTCAAACTAATAAAGAGCTACTAGGAGTGAAACAGATCAAGCTCCACAAGATCAAGCTATTTATGAGATACATCAAGTTATGAAAGAGTGCTTGTTCATCAAATGTCCGTATTTTTAGTCATATTTTCACATTTAGTTTTATAAGATAATGCTATGTAATTGTATTTTTGCTTAGTAATATGCAGTCCTCTAGAATTAAAAGAAAAAAGAAAAAAAGCCCAAAAGATTAAAAAGAAGTCCAACAAGCAAAAGAAATTCAAAGATAATCCCAATATTAATTGGAGAAAAAGGAGAAAGTCAACTTAAATTCAAGTTGCTTAAGCTCTAAGTCAAAGATAAGATGGAGACTTCAAGTTTAAACTCGAATTTGGAGATGACTTTCCAACGCCCCGCCCCACCAGGTACAAAATGCTACTACAATGTACATACACAAGGCGACAATACATTCACGTACATATGCTAAGCATAACAGTATGGTCAGGAATCAGAGAACAGAAGCTCAATGGTAATATATATTCCATCATTACTGACAAGTACAGTATTACCACAGCATGTGATCCAATATTATATGAATATTATGTCACTGGATCGTACAAAAATATAAATTACAGGAGATTTACATGATGTGACTGGTAGATGCTCACTGAGTGGGAAAGGAATCTCGAAAGCTTGACCAAGAAAATGAATCAGGAGGATTTACTATTAGGTCTCCAAGCTTTTTTCAGGTTTCCATCCTGGGACTCGCTACGCTTTTGCTACGCACTCTAATCAGCAATAGGGACTCACCAATGTCCTAGCTCTTGAATCTGGACATACAGGTTCAGAATTGTCAGAATGCAATTCCACGAGTACATAAGAATGCCAAGTGGCGTGCATAAAAGCAAATACACATGTATAAGAAATAAATGAAATTACTGAAAACATGTTTATATATGCATGAAATCATGTTTAAATTATATCAATGAAAGCATATGTAATTCATTAACTATATAAATATAATGTAAATTTAGGTAAAACCAATAGTCTAAACTCAATCTCTGTATCTATGAGATTAGTACGTCGAGGAGATAATCCAAACAAGAAAACCCTCATCTATATACCATATACCTCACTTCACCATCAACTGGGTGTATACAACCAGAATTGTTGATTAGTAAGTATGTCAGTATATCTGTGATCTATAGTTCTAGTATTCTATCGGTAGTGTCCATTTTCAGGAGTATCAGTTATGTTTGGGATTTTTGTACAGGTAATTGTCAGGATAAATTAATTATATAACAATAATAATAATCAGTATTGATTGTTATTATAATCATTCCTCTTTAGTGTCTCATTCCACTGGCAGCTCATACTAGAGTCCTTACTTCCATCAGAGCACATTCGGATTCTGATATATGGATACCATTGTCTGAACGTGGGAGTGACCAAATAACATCTGCTCCTGACATTATTATTATTGGATAATTAAGCTATGTTAGGTGTTAGATAAAGTTCAGTATTAGATATTATACAATAATTAATATCAGTATTGCATGGATTTTTAATCGTCTCCCTACCAGTATCTCACACTGCTGACAGCTCATTCCAGAGTCTATACTCCAGTAGAACTCACTCAGATCTGATATGTGAGTATCAGTACCTGAACGAAGGAGAGATCAAATATCATACTTTCAAAATATCATTATTGTTGGGTTATTACATTCTTATTGTTATCTGATCCATATGTCTCAGTATGTGTTTTCGGAACACATACATCCACATATGAATAAGACAAGTTAGTTTGAAAATTGATGGGGATCAACTGTATCAGGTTCATAATGGGCCCCATGCATACCCGGGACAACAGCCTCAGGACATCTGGATTTGGCTCCCAGAACCGGCCGCTAACCATAACAGTAACAGGAATAGATCAGGTCAGGTGTGCCAGTTCACCCCAACCGGTGCGTTGTGGCCTCAGGTGGATCCGGAACAATAGTTGCAACATCGACCCATTATGAGCCATACTTATTGAAATCATCAGTTTCCCTGTCCCCAATGTATGTTGAGTAATTTATTCTTATAGCTTGTCCATTGTACAATATAATCATGATAAACCATGTACGGGGATCAATCAGGAGTACAGTATCAGGAAGATGTCGGATTCTAGAGGTGGCCCCCATGGTTTCAAGAGGTGGCCCCTACCACAGAGACGTGTGATGTGGCACTTTGTTCCGTGTGGCACTTAGTTCCAAACATCATATCAGTAAAGAAGTATTAGGCTAAAACCCTCTAAAGTGGTAACTATGATTATATTCAGTAAGGAGTTACGGTATCAAGTCTGGAAATAGTGTAATGTAATAGATTAGGAGTTATGGTACCATTTAGTAATCAGTATATGTTCTGTAGTCAGCATCCATATATCAGGTGTAATGCCAATATTAGAAGTCAGTATTAGCAATAGAAGTTAGTAACAGATATTAAATCAGATGACCCACGTCAAATATAGTAGCAATATCAGTTGCAGTATCCAGTAAATAGTATAAAAATAGCACTTCAGCTATGCAAAACAAGCAGAGTAAAGCAGTTTTGGGGCACATATAAAGAATAGTGTTTAATCACTAAAGCACTAGGTGGAGCTGTAGGAAAGACTCGGCTTAGACTGCGAGTCTAAAATCCAGCAGAGTTCCGCCTTAACGAGTTTAGTGAATAAAACGCTGAGCACTAAATACGCCCAACATGCATTGCTAGAACGAAGCTATGCCGTTAATAAATCTCAAAGAGGTTAAGCCTGGAGGCTTTAGCATAAATCGTAAAGCAGTTAAGCCTGGAGGCTACAGTATAAATCGCAGAGCGGTCCAAAGGCTGTAGTATAAACCGCATAGCGATTAAGCCCGGAGGTTGTATAAGTACCTGCAGAAGGAGTTAGTACTACGCACAGGCAATCAAAACTATAATAATCATAAATACAGCCACAAGCTCCATATTATGCTCCTAAGCTGGGCATGCTGGTCCAAGGTTATAATCACCTGGTTTTATAGTTTTGATGACAACAAAATATATGTGGTTATTTAATACTAATCAAGTTCAATTGTTTAAGTATATTTCAGGGTTCTGAAGATTCAAAGAGTTTTTTTTTCTTATAAAGGAAGGTATTGAAGACTCAAAGCTCAAAGTATTCAAACGTCGCTAAAAGAGAAGGCCGGTTGAAGATATTGTAGTCACCTAGAGCCTTGTAAGATATTAATTTGTTAAAGTGTAAAATATAGTTGTAATGCTCAAAAAGTTACACACACAAAATACACGATTTCAAAAAATACAAGTTTTTATAGTATTGGTATTTTGTATGTTTGGTTTTGATACATGCCTCATAATTTTTTAAAAATTTTATAACAAGCTTAAAGCATGCATTCATTACCTATACATTGCTACATTACCCATAAACCAACACAAAATATTTTGAAAAATATTTGAATCTCAAAATATATCAAGAAAAATGTTTCAGGCTAGAACGGCTGACCGGATGGTCGACCGGTGCCAATTTCAGGGCAAAACCGTCGACCGCCCGATCGACTAGGCTTGGCGTTGGGGCGTACATGTTTGTGCATGTTGTCAGTTGATTGAGGCTAAACCTGCACAAAAAATACGAGATTATAGAACTTAGAAAAGGAAATGTGCAAGTGCTCAATTCTTCCGCTATAGCAAGTGGCTATGCGGGTCGTGATCCACAAGGAGGGTTTGCGATGGAAGCGTTTACAGTTTTATTGAAATTGTTATAAAAACCAAACGAGAGTTCTTCTCTGTTTTTAAGTTAAGAAAAAGAAAATTATGTTATAGTTAAAGTTAAGAAGAAAGTGAGAGATGAAGAAGGTGGAAAAATCAGAAAACAATGAAGCGAACATGTACAAATGAAGTGGAGAAAGAAATGATTTGGAAGAGATGGTGAAAGTGATTTAATTTACAGAAATGAAAGAAAAGAAATAAAAACTTACCTTCTTTTCACCAAAAGCTTACCTTGAGTTCTTAGCTACGATGTTACCTTGAATTGGAGGCATTCAGCGCATAGCCCATAAGAGTAATTTTCGGTCTCTTCCACATTAAATCATCAAGATACGCAAGCATGAAATGATACAGAGAGACTCACAATTCCATCGTCATGAGCTATCGGTGGCACTCGCAAAGGCAAGGCTCTTTCGATGCTTTAGACTCACTTGGAAGACAGTTGTACCAAAAAGAAAAGTAAAGTAGAAAAGAAGAAGAAGACTAAAAGAAACTACATACAAAGAAAGAACAAAGATTTGATTTCATAACAATCAAAGAAAAGAAAGAAAACCTTACACCATTGTCACTATAGCTCCAGCTTCATTCTTGTTCTTCGATGAAAGTCTGATCTCCTCTTATTTACATCAATGAAAGTTACAATTAAATGAAAAAGAAAAACAAAGACCTAAACTAAGAATGGAAAAACTAGTCTAAAATCCTAATCTGTATTGGCCTCCCTTTTGCCTTTGAGTGCAGGTATTTATAGGAGAAAATGGAGAGGGTAGAGGAGTATGAAGATAAGTAAATCTGGCAATTTTTGATCTCCCCTTATCTTCAAACTTGATTTGAGGTGGATATTCAGTTCTGATCTGTAGTTTATTGGCCTGTTGATTGCTGAATATCACTTATCAAATGACAGAATTAAAAATAATGATCAACATAAGAGTTGTAGCTCTGTCAGTCTGCTTTCTGGATCATCTTGAATCATCAGAATTGAGATTCTGTAGCAAAAGTTATGATTCGAATACTAAAATGTATCCAGTCAGAATCTGAATCAAACTTGCTTGATCTTTGCTTTAACCGATCGATTCTGAGAGGATTCTTCTCAACCAGTTTTCAACCTCTTGATTTTGCCCTGATTCAGTGTGTGTGAATTAATTCTGATTTAATTCAGAATTTTGGTGGGCTTTGGGCTCATTTCTCTTCATCTCCTTGAAGAATAGGCCTGCAAATAAAATTAGCATTTAATTAGGACAATGCAGGCTTTTATTCTAAACTAAGTATGGAAATATGATATTTAATATGCAACATTAGCGACTAATCACACCCCCATACCTATCTTTTGCTCGTCCTCGAGCAAAACAACTAACTATACTAAGGATTATTATACCACTTTCGCAGGTCGCGCGATTGCACTGAGCATGTGCAACAAGCCGTTAAACCTCTAGGTTTCTCCTAGAGGACGAGTTTTGTCTCGTGAGGGTTTTCAGCGGATTACACCCACAAAATCCATAAAGAAATGGAAACAAAGAGTTAGTATTTTCGAAAAGCATTTTGAAAGAGAAAAATATTTGGCATATAATTGTAAGGTCTAAGCAATCTATAAGTTATAGGAAAACTTAATTTTTCATTCCTAAACTTAGTCTCTATTCAAAAATTTGTTATCAAATTAAAGTAAGGAGTCAAATTGTACTTCTCATCTAGTCTATTACTTTACCCTAAGTCATATGCACTTGTGACTGTGAAAATTTTGACTAAGGGTTCATTAACTCTAACTCTTATGCCTTATTTATTTATATATATATATATTTTTGGTGGTATTATTCCTTAGTTTAGGCTTTCTAATCTGCCCATGTAACGAGCCTTTAATCGATGACTCCCAAACCAGACGGTCTTAGGGCACCAGGTGAGAAGACACCCCTAGGACTTAAGGACTCGAGCAAACAGGGCCACAAAACTAAGGATTTTATTATATGAACCTCTTTTAGGCGTGAATACTTATGCTTTATTAGGCACAAATACCCAGCTTAATCAGAGGATTTTTCTTTTCAAACTTATCTAATCATCTTTCGCATAAATACTAAGGCTTGCTTAGGCCAAAGCACCTAGCTAGTCAATAATTAGATTTGTTTGTATATATATATTTTTTTATAACTTATCTAATCATCTTTCACATAAATACTAAGGCTTGCTTAGGCCAAAGCACCTAGCTAATCAATAATAAGACTTGTTTTTTTTTTTTTTTAATAAGGCATAAGAATCTTTGTTTTTGAACCCTAAGTGTATAAGTGTATAAGGTGTGCATACTTCATCAAGGTAAGATCAAGACTAAATTACTTTGACAAATTATCTTCCTAACCCTAAAAATCAAACAAATAATCTTATTTTGACCAAGTATAAGAAATCCTAATTTAGATTTTCCTATTCCTTAAAATTAACTTAATTTCTTACAAAAAATATGTCAAAATATTATTTCTATTTTCAAAAAGTTTTTTTAATAAAAAGAAAACCTAAGTTATGTTAGACCCTCCCCCACACCTATCTCATGCATTATCCTCAATGTATGAATTAATGCATAGATGCATGAAAAAGAAGAAAGGGAAGGAAAGTGTTACCTTAAGGTGGTGGTTCCGGTGGTGGTCTGATTGGTCCACGAAACGCGGCCCAATCGACTTTTCGTGGGATTCGGAGGAACCCACCAGAAATTACACTAATATAACCCACTAAAAAGATTTGTCCATGAAGAATTTTTATTAAAAATTTAACCCCATCTAATTTCCATATTCCATAATTGATTTCGGAGTCAAATTTGTCAACCACCTCGTCCCAGAATGGAGTATGAAATGATAAAATGATTGACTTGGACTCAGGAAGGACAGGAACTAACACCGACTCAGGAAGGTGACTTAAATCAAGTAAAGGTTCAAGAGTCGAAATAGGTTCAGAAATTGGGTCCAAGTTAAGAAGTTGAAACTCAAGTCCACACGTGTTTTCCAACAATGGAATGTGACCTAATATGGGTGATTCCAGTTCAGAAATGATAGGTGGAGGAATCAAAACTGACTCTAAAATATTACTCAAGTTTGGTAACAAAACAGGAGTCAATATTGATTCAGAAAGTTGAATTGGATCACAGATGTGAGAATCTAGGCCACATATCTCATTGAGTTCAATATCAAAAAACGGGGAACTTGCCAATTTGTCAATAGGATCTTCAAAAGTGTATAATTGGGCAAGTTCAATATGATCCTCAAAGATGGGTGATTCAATTTCATTATGAATTGGGACAGGATCCAATGTTGACTCCGGAAAAAGATTGAATTCAGGTGAAGATACCGGAGTCATTATTGAATCAGGAATAAGAATTGAATCACTAAGTTGGGGTTCAAGATCATATTCATTCTCAAGTTCTATTTCAGGAAAGGAATAACTTGCCAAACTGTCAATATCTTTTTCAAAATTTGGAGTTTGGGCAAGTTCAAATGGTTGTTCTGAAATAGAATCTTGATTTCCAAAACTACATGACTCTTCGGCTCGGACAGAATGGTTAGTGACATCAGGACGGTGGGAACGTAGAGATTCGACCATCATATCTATGTCACGATTACGAGTGTTTTGAGCCTGAGTCATGGCTTCAAGCATCTTTTCATAGTTGATAGGTTCATTGTTTTGATGAAAAGATGAAGAATTGTCTTGGAAGTGGTACTGAAATTGTGAGTCCATCAGATTTTGGGATTTGTGTTTGGACTCACGCATACTCATTTCCAAAATTAATGGCTTTCTATTTTGGACTGGTGGAACTGAGTATGACTCTTGAACATATTGTGGACTAGGTGGAGAAGGAGGACAAGGTGGTTGAAAATTATGCTCGGGGAGGTGAATCCCCACTGACTCGGTGAAGAGTTGAAATCATTATGGAAATTATAGTTATTAGATGGGGGACATGGGTTATATTGATTCGGATAAGACCAATCCGGCACACTAGGTTGGTTAAAGTCATGATATGCCGGGTTGGTAATATCCGAAAATGAACTTGGTGTGTAATATGGATTATTATTAAAGTTGAAAGAATTATTATTATAAGTCATATCACACAATAGAATACACACAAAAAAGAAAGAAAAGCAAACAAATAAACAAACAAGAAAGAAAAAATTCTAACCTAAGTTAGGGTAGACCTAGACCTAGACGACTCCTAACTGGTTAGACTGTCCATGGGAGGTCTAATGCAGACTTTAACCACAAGCTAATCAGCCAGGTCAGGACAAGGTTGGTGGGAGGTTTTCCGTCAAAGACGTTCCTTAATTAAATAACCACCAACCTTCGGGCTTTCGGCCCTCAATCCCTTTCCTAGACACTGATTTTGCAGGAGTTAGATTCCAACATTTTTCCCCCTTAGGATAATCTCCTAATTGAGTCCGAGATGTCCCTAGGGCCAACGTCTACTCAATTTTAGTTAGGCTTGGGTTAGTAAGTGCTTGAAATGTGATTTTTGGGCTAAGGAAGGGTGATTAAATCCCCACCTTATCTTGTTAATGGGTTAGTGCCCTTAAGATCAATTTGTGCAAGTGTACAAGATATGTAAGATTCACTCAAAGCGATATAAATCAATCAAGATGTGAGTCCTATGCTACATGCAATGCAGATGTACCTTGCTCCAGTACTCTTCAACAGTAAATATAATGAATTGAAAAGACGCGTGCCTAAAATGCAAACGTCTAATCAATTTTTAACTTTTGCAGCAAATGTTTTACTGTTGATTATTAGCAGGTTTTTGTGATGGCATATAAGAAATAAATAATTGCAGCAAACTAGAATTTGCAAACTAAGCAACCCTGTAAAAAGCTGTTAGTAGTCAGCTCTTCCTTGCCGCGGATCCGCGGCTTTTGCCGTGAAAACGCGGCAATTCAGAGGGCAATGGGTCTCTGCTTTTTATAGCAGAGCCCCAATACCACTTGTATGTCACTGCAATATTAATTCCTGCTTTGATTGCCCTGTAGCCTGCAATAGAGAAGAAAATTCGTTTAGTTCTAAAAAATTTTCAAAAAAAATTCAGATTTCAATAAAAACATGTTACCCTCCCCGGCAACGGCGCCAAAATTTTGATTGAGGCTAAACCTGCACAAAAAATACGAGATTATAGTACTTAGAAAAGGAAATGTGCAAGTGCTCAATTCTTCCGCTATAGCAAGTGGCTATGCGGGTCGTGATCCACAAGGAGGGTTTGCGATGGAAGCGTTTACAGTTTTATTGAAATCGTTATAAAAACCAAACGAGAGTTCTTCTCTGTTTTTAAGTTAAGAAAAAGAAAATTATGTTATAGTTAAAGTTAAGAAGAAAGTGAGAGATGAAGAAGGTGGAAAAATCAGAAAACAATGAAGCGAACATGTACAAATGAAGTGGAGAAAGAAATGATTTGGAAGAGATGGTGAAAGTGATTTAATTTACAGAAATGAAAGAAAAGAAATAAAAACTTACCTTCTTTTCACCAAAAGCTTACCTTGAGTTCTTAACTACGATGTTACCTTGAATTGGAGGCATTCAGCGCATAGCCTATAAGAGTAGATTTTCGGTCTCTTCCACATTAAATCATCAAGATACGCAAGCATGAAATGATACAGAGAGACTCACAATTCCATCGTCATGAGCTATCGGTGGCACTCGCAAAGGCAAGGCTCTTTCGATGCTTTAGACTCACTTGGAAGACAGTTGTACCAAAAAGAAAAGTAAAGTAGAAAAGAAGAAGAAGACTAAAAGAAACTACATACAAAGAAAGAACAAAGATTTGATTTCATAACAATCAAAGAAAAGAAAGAAACCTTACACCATTGTCACTATAGCTCCAGCTTCATTCTTGTTCTTCGATGAAAGTCTGATCTCCTCTTATTTACATCAATGAAAGTTACAATTACATGAAAAAGAAAAACAAAGACCTAAACTAAGAAATGGAAAAACTAGTCTAAAATCCTAATCTGCATTGGCCTCCCTTTTGCCTTTGAGTGCAGGTATTTATAGGAGAAAATGGAGAGGGTAGAGGAGTATGAAGATAAGTAAATCTGGCAATTTTTGATCTCCCCTTATCTTCAAACTTGATTTGAGGTGGATATTCAGTTCTGATCTGTAGTTTATTGGCCTGTTGATTGCTGAATATCACTTATCAAATGACAAAATTAAAAATAATGATCAACATAAGAGTTGTAGCTCTGTCAGTCTGCTTTCTGGATTATCTTGAATCATCAGAATTGAGATTCTGTAGCAAAAGTTATGATTCGAATACTAAAATGTATCCAGTCAGAATCTGAATCAAACTTGCTTGATCTTTGCTTTAACCGATCGATTCTGAGAGGATTCTTCTCAACCAGTTTTCAACCTCTTGATTTTTCCCTGATTCAGTGTGTGTGAATTAATTCTGATTTAATTCAGAATTTTGGTGGGTTTTGGGCTCATTTCTCTTCATCTCCTTGAAGAATGGGCCTGCAAATAAAATTAGCATTTAATTAGGACAATGCAGGATTTTATTCTAAAATAAGTATGGAAATATGATATTTAATATGCAACATTAGCGACTAATCATCAGTCGAACGGTCGACCGCTAACCCTTGCGGTCGACCGACCGGTTGACTGATTGAGAGACCCCTAACTCTCGGTTAGGGTCGGTCGACCGGGTCAGTCAGTTGACCGACATTTTGATTTTTTCTTTGAACGGGCTAGCGGTCGACCGGCTGGTTGATCGGAGCCAATGGCTCTTTTATGGATGAGCTATAAGTCGACCAGCCAGTCAAAAACTGCCTGCCAAATGGCTATTAGGGCTAGTTTTTGTATCTGTTTTGTTTTTAGTGGATTCCAATAGGCATTTTGGATTTTCAAGTGTCTAAAAAAGCCCCAAATGGCCTGGTATGATTTACAAATAATATTTATTCATTGCCTATATATATGGGTCATTGGTTTGGTTTTCGTATAATAAGTTTACACAAGCTTACAAGTTTTCAAGTTTGTTTCAAAAAGAAAAGTTTTTCTAACTTCCAATCTTTAAGTTCCTTCTTTCCAAAGCTAGTTTTAGTTGTTTTTAAAGCTCTTCATATCTTTCTAACTGAATTTATTCTCATACTTAAACTTCTTGAGCTACACTTCATATCCTACTCTATAAGAAGTTGTAAAAGAGAGTGTGATCTTGTTGAATCACCAAGAGCTCTGTAATCTCAATTGGCTTTGTGCTACCTCTTGTGTAGAGGGTTCAGTTGGTGGAGTTGTGTACTCCGCTCTTATGTAGACCAAGTTGTATTCCTTTTGTGGAAGATCCCTTAGAGGATAGTGAAATCCTTTATAGTGGTGAAGGTGGGGACGTAGAGTGGTGGCTCGAACCTCGGAATAAATCCCTTTTGTTTGCGATTATTTGTGTCTTACTCTCTATTGCCTTTTATATTTCATACTTGTGTAGTTGTTTAACTTGCTTAATTCCATTGCTTGCATTTCATTCATCACTTTCACTATCGGTCTATAGTCATCTCAACAAGGAGGCAATTGAGCACCTCAACTCATTATCTAGAGGAATCAAAGAGGAGAAGTTCTAGAGCCCTTCACATGGAATTTGGCTTCAATTCTTGTTTTGAGTGACCGTTTACATATTTCATCATAAATAGTTTAAAATAGCATTTGATTATTAAAACACCTATTCACCCCCCTCTAAGTGTATTTTAATTGGTATCAGAGCCATGGTCTCTAGTTTTTGGCTTAACAACCTTAGAGAGATCCTAATTACTAATCACTTATTTCACAATTTCATCTTCATCTACTTTAGTAAAAATGGCCAAAGGTATTGAAACCCTTCCAAGTTTGATGGGCTTAACTTTCCTATAAGTTGACCGTATTTTTACAATCCATAGGAAGCCGGGTTGCAAAAGTAATGACTATACCCTTTAGTATATCCATTGGTGATAATGACACTTGGTCTGACATTGTCACTAAGGAGTTTGATGCAAATGCTAAGGCATATTATGTATTGCTTCAAGATTTGAACGATGACGATATTACTAGGGTCATCCATTGCAAATCTGCATACAAGATTTGGACACACATAGTAGTCACATACAAGGGAACGTCACAAGTTAAGAGAGCAAAGATTGATTTCTTGTGTTCCCAATATAAAAATTTTACCATGCATGATAATGAAACCATTGATGACATGGTAATAAGATTTATTAAAATAACTAATGGTCTTGAATATTTAGGGATGTCATTGACAATGATCAAAAAGGGAAGTCATTCGGGTTCTTCTATCCTCATGGAAAGTCAAGGCTATTACATTGGAGGAGCTAAATGACAAAGTAGAGATGGAGCTCATCGTTCTTATAAGAAACCTTAAGACCCATGAAATTGAGATGAAGGCAAAGAAAGAGATGGCACTACAAAAGAAGAAGATGATCGCTTTCAAGTCCACTCCCACCATATTCGACAATGATGATGAAGAAGAGGATAATGAAGAATTCTCCCTCCTAGTGAAAAATGTTAGGAGGTTGTATAATAAGGCCAAGTTCAACAATAGAAGAAGATGGCAAGAGAAAGAAGACAAGAAGGTCAAATGCTTCAATTGCCAGAAGTCAGACCGCATGGTTACGGATTATCCAGAGACCATTTATAAATCTTCAACCTCCAAGAAGCCCTACAAAAAGAAAGCTCTCAAGGCTACGTGGGACTTAGAGAGTGTAACCGATGAAGAAATGGATACAACACATGTGTGTTTCATGGCTAATGATAACACACCTAAGGTAATACTCGAACCCTCACTTGATGATTGTGAATTAACAATGGATGAATTAAGTGAGGTTTTTGAAGAGTTGTCTAACAACTATGATTTCCTTAAAAAGAAGTGTTTAAAAATGAAAAATAAAAATGAAACCCTTTAAAATAAAATTGTTATTCTTTACAAAGAAAAAGATGATTTATTTTTCACACTCAAACAAGGAGATTTTGATGCATATAAAATTTCATGTAAAGAAAAATTTTCATTAATTTGATAAAAATGGGATTTCTATTCTAAAAGATAAAATTAACTCTTTAGGAGACGTGTTACAGAAATGTGAGTTTGAAAAAGTTACGTTGGAGGCAATGTTTCCTAAGAAACTTACTCAAATGAAACTTGTTTATACCACACATGCTCATTATACTGCACATACCCACACTCCTAAATCACAACATGTACATACACATCATTCTAGATATGCTGCACACTCCAAACATGCTTACACCCACACTCCCCTCATGCTTTTATATATGGTAGAGTTTATTTACGCACTTATTGTGGCCGAAAAGGTCACTTAGCTAAATTTTGCTTTGATAGAATAAATGCTTCTAATGACCACTTTGGGTTCGAAATGCTAACATTATAAGACCCAAAAAAATTTGGATACCAAAATCAACAAATTCGTTACTTGATGTAGGTACATACTAAGGCTCCAAGATATAGGGAGCGGTGGTATCGTGATAATGGTTGCTCAAGACATCTAACTTGGGATATCAATAATTTTACAACCCTATCAAGGTACCATGAAGGTGGCACCATCACCTTCGGAGATGATTCCAAAGGAAAATTTATTAGTATAGGTAACATTAAAATTGGCTTATCTCCCTCAATTTAAAATATTTTAGTTGATGGTCTCAAGCATAACCTCTTGAGCATTAGTCAACTTTGTGATAGAGGTTTTAAAGTAGTTTTTGATGATTTAGCTTGCAATGTTTTAGATAGATAAACCAATGCATGTGTGCTTTCCAGTTTTCATGAAAATAATGTATACATGATTGATATGTCAAATTTACAATGCAATGCTATATGTTTAAATGCCTTTAATGAAGATTCTTAGTTATGATATAGGAGACTAGGCCATATTTTATTTGACCATCTATCTAGAATTAACAATAAGAAAGTAGTGAAAGATATTCCTTGTTTGATATTTGAAATGACTGCATTTGCGATGTGTGCCAACTTGGAAAACAAACCAGCCCTCTTTCAAAACTATCAAGGATATCATGACTGAAAAACACCTAGAGGGGGGGTGAATAGGTGTGAATGCTAATCTAGTGATTTTTTTTTTTAAACTTTAATTAAATGAGTGATGCAACGATCTCTCAAAACACGACTAAGAGCCGAATACCCTTGCGAGGTTCTGAACTCCTTCCTCCCAATTCCCCTTAAATGGGTTAGAGGTGCGTAATGCAACCGTGTTGTATTGAGGTGTGATCGATCAATCCCAAGTATGATGATGAGGATGAAATGCTCACAATGTAAAACAACAAGTATAGCAGTAAGGTAAACAACACAGATTCCACAAGTAGAGAGTTAGTTCTCAAGCAATTAATTCAAGGCAATATAAAGCAATAGAAATTAAAAACAAGAAGAACGCAAAGGCAATCGCAAACAAGATGATTTGTTTCGAGGTTCGAGCACACTTGCTCTAGTCCCCGCCTTCACCTCCGTGAAGGGTTTCCACTATCCACCGAGGATACCTTTACAATTGGGTCTACCGAAGACCGAGCACCGAGCTCCACCGAGTACAAAGGACCTCTACCGAAGAGGTTGCTCCACAAGAAGGAATTACAAGAACAAAGTGATCACAACTTGATCACTACACTTTTCTCAATTTCTTTTACAAACACTCTCACTTCAATTACAACTTCACTATAGAATGAGTATAGAATTTTTGGCTCTATGAAGTGTGGTGAGAAAACTTCAGTTGTAGAGTGATATAGAGAATCAAACACAACTGAAAAACAATCTTGAAAGAGTAGGAATTGAAGGCTTAAAACAATTTTTTTTCTCTTTTGAAAACAACAAAACTTGAGTATTTTTCTAAGTGATGAGGAAGAGAGACTTCTCCTCTATTATAGGGTTAGAAAATAGGTTAAAAACAATTTCTTTTCACCTAATTCAACCTGCAAAAGCTCCCCAACCACTCTCCAAAAATCTGCTAAAACAGAAAAAGAAACAGTTTTTCAGAAAATCCTAAAGAGGAAAGAGCCGTTGCTGTGTTGCAGGCTTGGCGGTCGACCGGTCCGGTCGACCGCCAGCCTAGCTGGATATAGCCGTTGGCTCCCGGTCGACCGGTCCGGTCGACCGACAAAAAAGGAGGAAACACAGTTTCCTTCTTCCGGTCGACCGGTCCGGTCGACCGAAATTTCCCGAGAGCAGAAGGCTCTCTGTCGGTCGACCGGTCCGGTCGACCGACGGACATGCACAAACAGTGCATGTCCAGGCACAACGCCGGTCGACCGGGCCGGTCGACCGATGTTGCCTGAGGCTGAAAACTGGGCTGTTTTGAAGAGGGAATTTTTTGTGAAAACATTTTGAAATACCTATAGCTAAGTATTATGCAGAAAATAGTTTATATACATGTTTTAAACAAGTTTTTCAAGATATAAAGCTTTGGTACATGTATATATAAACTAAGGCATAAACTAAAGCTTTGGTACATGTTTTTAAACAAGTTTTTCAAAACATAGGAAATACATGAAACAAGTGTGTGTGCAAATCCCAGAGCCAAATTTCCTATATTCAAACTTTAACATTCTAAACTTACAAACTTGCTAAAGACTTCAAGGCTATTCTTCAAGGTGGGCTATCTTCACTTGATCTTCAATATTTGCAATTTGAGCCCAAATAGAATTGTCTTGAGTCCAAGAACCTTGTATTTGAGTGAGAGTACTTCTAGTGTGATGATAAACCTGAAACACACTTAAACAACAATTGTTATTAGTACAAATAACTAATATTTTTGTAATCATCAAAATACACTAAACAAGGGTGATTGTAACCTTGGGCCAACAATCTCCCCTTTTTGATGATGACAAAACATATAGTTATTAAACAAATAAAGAGAGGAAAAAGCTTGGAAAGCTCCCCCTCAAACAATGCTATGTATCTATCATGAATATGAAAAACTATGAAATCATACATAAAGCATTTGAAAAATCATCACCATAAATTTTGTCAAGGAAAACCAAATAATGAACAAATTTATTATGTTCAAGAATCTAAGTATATTCAAACTAGTATATTTTTCTCCCAACAATTTTAATCAACTTATATTCTTTTCTCCAAACTTATATATTTTTCTCCCCCTTTTTGTCATACATCAAAAAGGGTTAAAACATATCAAAAACAAAAAATATTTTAAGAATCAATCATACATACATTCAACTCACCACAAATAAAGGAAAATCTTGCATAATCTAAAGGTTTAGTGAAAATATCGGCAAGTTGAAAATCGGTAGAAACATAGTCAATATCAATATCACCTTTTTCAAAGTGATCTCTAAGAAAATGATACCTAATATCAATGTGCTTGGTTTTACTATGTTGATTAGCATTTTTGGTCATGTGAATTGTACTAGTATTATCACAAAAAATCTAACATGATCAAAATGTAAATCATAGTCAAGGAGAGTATGTTTCATCCAAAGAACTTGTGCACAACAAGCTCCCGGCCGCAACATACTCCGCCTCGGCGGTTGATAGGGCTACCGAATTTTGCTTTTTGGAAGACCAAGATACAAGACAATTACCTAAGAATTGACATGTTCCACTTGTGCTCTTCCTATCTACCCTACAACCCGCATAGTCGGCATCCGAAAAACTCTTCATTTCAAATAATCCGGTTTTAGGATACCACAAACCAATTCAATTGTGCCCTTAAGATACCTAATTATGCGTTTTACCGCTATTAAGTGTGATTCCTTAGGACATGATTGAAAACGTGCACATAAACAAACGGAAAACATGATATCCGGCCTACTAGCCGTCAAATAAAGCAAACTACCAATCATGCTTCTATAAAGTTTAATGTCTACACTTTTACCTTGTTCATCCTTGTCAAGCTTGGTAGTTGTTGCCATGGGAGTTTTGCTTACTTTTGATCCTTCAAGCCCGAATCTTTTGATTAGTTCCTTTGTGTACTTGGCTTGATTGATGAAGATCCTATCCTTCCTTTGCTTGATTTGGAGTCCAAGGAAATAGTTGAGTTCCCCCATCATAGACATTTCAAATTCATCCTTCATGCATGACTCAAAAGCTTTGCAAAGAGATTCATTAGTAGAACCAAAATAATATCATCTACATAAATTTGCACAATAAGAATATCTTTTTCTACATGTTTTGTAAACAATGTTGTGTCAATTTTACCTTTCTTAAAACCATTGGAAATCAAAAATGAAGACAATCTTTCATACCAAGCCCTAGGGGCTTGTTTTAAACCATAAAGAGCTTTGTCTAATTTAAAAACAAAATCGGATGTGTAGGATCAACAAACCCGGGGGGTGTTCAACATACACTTCCTCTTCAATAAAACCATTTAGAAAAGCACTTTTAACATCCATTTGAAATAATTTGAAATCTTTATATGAGGCAAATGCTAATGTCATCCGTATGGCTTCAAGCCGTGCTACGGGTGCAAAGGTTTCTTCAAAATCGATCCCTTCGATTTGAGTGTAACCTTGGGCAACTAACCTAGCCTTGTTTCTAACTACATTACCCGATTCATCCAACTTGTTCTTAAAGATCCACTTAGTACCAATTGTTGGTCTATCGTGGGGCCTAGGAACAAGGTGCCATACTTGGTTGCGCTCAAATTGATTGAGCTCCTCTTGCATTGCTAGCAATCAATATGAATCGGCCTCGGCTTCGAGCACATTTTTGGGTTCAATGTGTGAAATAAATGCAAAGTGGCCACAAAAATCTTGAATTTTAGAACGAGTAGTTACCCCTTTTGATACTTCACCTATGACGAGGTCCTTGGGATGATGAGGGTTGAATCTCCAATCCTTAGGTAGTGGTTGAGTAGGCTCCACCTCATTTGTTTGATGTTCATTTCCTTGGGCCTCTTCCACTTTGGCTTCACTTCCATCATCATCCTTTGGCTTGTCTCCCATGGTAGAAGCATCCTCCAAGGTGACTTTCTCCAAGCCTTCATGCAAGGCATCTATTTCTACAACATTCTTAACAAACTTGTTAGATTCCTCAAACTTAACATGAATAGACTCTTCAATAGTCAAAGATGATCTAATGAAAACTCTATAAGCCTTACTAGTGTTTGAGTAACCTACAAAAATAGCCTCATAAGATCTAGCATCAAACTTTCCTAAATTATCTTTGTGTTTAAAACAAAGCATTTGCAACCAAAAACTTTAAAATAGGAAACATTAGGTTTTCTAGAAAAATACATTTTAAAAGAAGTCTTAGTAGTATTTTTACACAAGAAAACACGATTTGATATGTAGCATGATGTATTAACGGCCTCGGCCCACAAATAATGTGGTAGACCGTATTCACTTAGCATTGTCCTAGCCATCTCTTGTAATGTTCTATTTTTCCGTTCAACTACTCCATTTTGTTGTGGAGTTCTAGGACAAGAAAGTTCATGCTTTATTCCATGTTCATCACAAAAAATGGTAAAGGGTTGGTTAATGAATTCACCTCCTCTATCACTTCTTATTCTCAAAATCAAAGAATCTTTTTCTTTTCTACTCTTTTCTTAAAAGTTTAGAAATACGAAAATGCTTGGTTTTTATGTTCAAGAAAGAAAACCCATGTAAATCTTGAAAAATCATCAACCAAAACATAAGCAAATCTATTCCCCTTAGACTTTTGGTTTGTGTTGGGCCAAATAGATCCATATGGATTAATTCCAAAGGACGAGATGTCATGATATCCTTAATTGACTTGAAAGAAGACTTAGTTTGTTTCCCAAATGACATGAGTCACAAACTCGGTCCTTTTCAAAATTCAATGAAGGAATACCTTTCACCATTTCCTTTGAATTTAATCTAGAAATATGATCAAAAGAAATATGCCCTAATCTCCTATGCCACAACCAAGAGTCATCATCGAGGGCTTTTAAACAAGTAATATTACAAGACATATTTAACATATCAATCATATAAACATTGCTTTCACGAAAACCGAAAAATACACAAACATTGGAAGTTCTATCAATTACTTTACAAGCAACATTGTCAAAAACTACATCAAAACCTTTATCACAAAGTTGACTAACACTCAAGAGATTATGCTTGAGGCCATCAACTAAAACCACATTTTCAATTAAAGGAGAGGTGCCAAGTTTTTACATTACCAATACCGATGATTTTACCTTGGCGTCATCTCCGAAGGTGACGGTGCCACCTTCATGATATCTTGATAGGGTTGCAAAGTTGTTGATGTCCCAAGTCATGTGCCTTGAGCAACCGCTATCAAGATACCACAAACCTCTACGTCGTTGGGCTTTGGAAAGTACCTACATCATTTAAAACAATTGTTGACTTGGTACCCAAACTTTCTTGGGTCCTTGAAAGTTAGTGTTACGAACCCAAACATTATGATGTGATGCACTTAATCTATCATAACAAAAATTAGCTAAGTGTCCTTTCGCCCACAATGTGAACATGAGTACACTTTTCTATACATGAAAGCATGATGTGTAGTGTGAGCATGTTTTGGGGTTTTGCCATGTTGTTTAGGTTGTGTAGCATGAACATGAACATGAGCATGAGCATTTTTCTTTGGGGCTTGTTTCTTAGGAAACATAGCCTCAATTTTCTTCTTGTTAAACTCACAATTTTTTAAAACAACACTTAATGAGTCTAATCTTTCCCTAAGCATGGAAACTTCATTAGAATCAATTAGTGGGGCCTTACCCTTGCAAGAAGTCTTATATTTTTTCAAAATCATTTTTAGTAGTGGTCAAGGTGGAAACAATTATCCTTTTCTTTTGTAAGAGTAAAAACTTGATGACTTAAAGATTCATTTTCCTTTTTCATTTTTAAATACTTTTCTTTAAGAAATCATAGTTGTGACAACTCAACAAAAGCTTCTTCTAACTCATCCATAGAAAGTTCATCATTATGAGAAGGGAAGAGGTTACCTTGCTTGTGCCTCATTAGCCATGAAGCACATGTTGGCGGTGTCTATCTCCTCTTCGGATTCGGTCTCGAATCCCAAGTTGCCTTCATAGTCTTCTTGTATGGCTTCTTTGATGTGGAGGGCTTTGCTTTGTCCGGACACTCCGCAACTATGTGTCCCGGTTTTGGCAATTGAAGCACACAATCTTCCTTTCTTCTTTGCCTCCTTGCCATCTCCTTCTACCTTGAAACTTTGCCTTGTTGTACATCCTCCGAACATTTTTGACTAGAAGTGAGAGCTCTTCGTCATCTTCTTCTTCATCATCTTCGTCGGAGTGTGATGATTGACACTTGAAGGCAATAGTCTTCTTCTTGGTAGGAGCCATGTCCTCTCTTGCTTTCCTTCCATCTCATGGGTTTGAGGTTCCCAATGAGACCTATAAGCTCCATCTCTTCATTGTCGTTGAGTTCCTTCAAGGTTGTTGCTTTAACTCCCATGAAGGAGGAAGAGCCCGGATGATCTTCCTTACTCTTTGATCATTGTTGATATCTTCACCTAAAGAAGAAAGTCCATTAGTAATCTTGGTAAACCTTGTAACCATATCATCTATGGTTTCATTGTCTTGCATGCTAAATGTTTCATATTGAGACCGAAGAAGGTCAATCTTAGCCTTCTTAACTTGTGAGGTCCCCTCATGAGTGACTATCAAGTGTGACCAAATCTCAAATGCGGATTTGCAATGTATAACCCTAGCTATGTCATCATCATTTAGGGCTTGTAGAAGTGCATAGTGAGCTTTGGCATTGGCATCGAATTCCTTAGTCTCTATTTCGGACCAAGTGGATTCGTCACCGGGGGGTACACTAAAGGACTTAGTCACGGCCTTTGCAACTCGGCTACCTAGAGATTGCAAAAAACACGGTCATCTTAACCTTCCATATGGGAAAGTTAAGTCCATCAAATTTAGGAGGGGTCTTAATTCCATCGGCCATATTTATTATATGAATATGAATGAAATGATTAGCAAATAAGGATTCTCTAAGGTTGTTAAACCAAATCCTAGAGTCCAAGCTCTGATACCAATTGAAAAACACCTAGAGGGGGGTGAATAGTGTGAATGCTAATCTAGTGATTTTTTTTTTTTAAACTTTAATTAAATGAGTGATGCAACGATCTCTAAACACGACTAAGAGCCGAATACCCTTGCGAGGTTCTGAACTCCTTCCTCCCAATTCCCCTTAAATGGGTTAGAGGTGCGTAATGCAACCGTGTTGTATTGAGGTGTGATCGATCAATCCCAAGTATGATGATGAGGATGAAATGCTCACAATGTAAAACAACAAGTATAGCAAGTAAGGTAAACAACACAAGATTCCACAAGTAGAGGGTTAGTTCTCAAGCAATTAATTCAAGGCAATATAAAGCAATAGAAATTAAAAACAAGAAGAACGCAAAGGCAATCGCAAACAAGATGATTTGTTTCGAGGTTCGAGCACACTTGCTCTAGTCCCCGCCTTCACCTCCGTGAAGGGTTTCCACTATCCACCGAGGATGCCTTTACAATTGGGTCTACCGAAGACCGAGCACCGAGCTCCACCGAGTACAAAGGACCTCTACCGAAGAGGTTGCTCCACAAGAAGGAATTACAAGAACAAAGTGATCACAACTTGATCACTACACTTTTCTCAATTCTTTTACAAACACTCTCACTTCAATTACAACTTCACTATAGAATGAGTATAGAATTTTTGCTCTATGAAGTGTGGTGAGAAAACTTCAGTTGTAGAGTGATATAGAGAATCAAACACACTGAAAAACAATCTTGAAAGAGTAGGAATTGAAGGCTTAAAACAATTTTTTTTTCTCTTTTGAAAACAACAAAACTTGAGTATTTTTCTAAGTGATGAGGAAGAGAGACTTCTCCTCTATTTATAGGGTAGAAAATAGGTTAAAAACAATTTCTTTTCACCTAATTCAACTGCAAAAGCTCCCCAACCACTCTCCAAAAATCTGCTAAAACAGAAAAAGAAACAGTTTTTTCAGAAAATCCAAAGAGGAAAGAGCCGTTGCTGTGTTGCAGGCTTGGCGGTCGACCGGTCCGGTCGACCGCCAGCCTAGCTGGATATAGCCGTTGGCTCCCGGTCGACCGGTCCGGTCGACCGACAAAAAAAGGAGGAAACACAGTTTCCTTCTTTCCGGTCGACCGGCGGTCGACCGAAATTTCCCGAGAGCAGAAGGCTCTCTGTCGGTCGACCGGTCCGGTCGACCGACGGACATGCACAAACAGTGCATGTCCAGGCACAACGCCGGTCGACCGGGCCGGTCGACCGATGTTGCCTGAGGCTGAAAACTGGGCTGTTTTGAAGAGGGAATTTTTGTGAAAACATTTTGAAAATACCTATAGCTAAGTATTATGCAGAAAATAGTTTATATACATGTTTTAAACAAGTTTTCAAGATATAAAGCTTTGGTACATGTATATATAAACTAAGGCATAAACTAAAGCTTTGGTACATGTTTTTAACAAGTTTTTCAAACATAGGAAATACATGAAACAAGTGTGTGTGCAAATCCTAGAGCCAAATTTCCTATATTCAAACTTTAACATTCTAAACTTACAAACTTGCTAAAAGACTTCAAGGCTATTCTTCAAGGTGGGCTATCTTCACTTGATCTTCAATATTTGCAATTTGAGCCCAATAGAATTGTCTTGAGTCCAAGAACCTTGTATTTGAGTGAGAGTACTTCTAGTGTGATGATAAACCTGAAACACACTTAAACAACAATTGTTATTAGTACAAAAACTAATATGTTTTGTAATCATCAAAATACACTAAACAAGGGTGATTGTAACCTTGGGCCAACAATGACCTCATGACCCTTGGAGTTAATTCATATGGATTTGTTTGGTCAACTAAAAACCAAAATCTAAGTGAAAATCATTTTGTCTTCGTTTTGGTTGATGATTTTTCTCGTTTTACATGGGTTTCTTTTTAGAACACAATGATCAAGCTTCTCACATTTTAAAGTATTTAAAAAAAGAGTTGAAAAAGAATAGGATTTTGTGATTTTACTCATAAGAAGTGATAGACGTGGTGAATTTATTAACCATTCTTTCATCACTTATTGTGAAGAACATGAAATCAAACATGAACTATCATGTCCTAAAAGTCCACAATAAAATAGAATCGTTGAAAGAAAGAATCGACTCTTTAAGAAATGTCTAGGACAATGATAAATGAATGCGGGCCCTCAATATTTATGAGCCGAGACCGTAATTACATCATGTTATATCTCAAATAGAATTTATTTTTGAAAAAAATACTTCTAAAACTTCATTTGAAATTACTATTTGAGAAAACCTAATGTCTCTTACTTTAAATTTTAGTTGTAAATATTTTGTTTTAAACACTAAAAATAACTTTAGGAAAATTTGATGCCAAATTTTATGAATCCAAATTTGTTGGTATTCAAATACCAGTAAGGCCTATAGAGTCTTCAATCGATCTACTTTGACTATTGAAGAATCTATACATGTCAAGTTTGAAGAATCTAATATTTTTGTGAAGAATGTTGTAGAGATTGATTTCTTGAGTGAAGACATAGAAAAGATAACCTTAAAGGACTCACCTATAGAAGAAAGAAAAACCAAAATTGATGTACAAGGTGAAGTTCAAGAGCTTGAAGTGGAACAAACACAAACAGTTCCAAAGAATTAGAGATTTGCTTTAAATCATCCCAAGGACCTCATCATAGGTGATGTATCCAAGGGGGTAACTACTTGATCCAAACAACATGATTTATGTGGGCATTTAGCTTTTATTTCACATATTGAGCCAAAAAATATCCTCGAAGTCGAGGCCGATTCATATTGGTTGCTAGCAATGCAAGAAAAGCTCAATCAATTTGAGCGCAAGCAAGTTGCATCTTATTCTTAGACCCCATGATAGACCAACTATTGGTACTAAATGAATTTTCAGAAATAAGTTGGATAGGTCGGTAATGTTATTAGAAATAAAGCTAGATTAGCGGCCTAAGGTTTTACCCAAATTGAAGGTATCGATTTTGAGGAAACCTTTATACCGTAGCACGGCTAGAAGCCATACGGATGACACTTGCCTTTGCCTTTTTTAAAAATTTCAAACTTTGTCAAATGGATGTCAAAAGTGCATTTTTAAATGATTTATTGAAGAAGAAGTGTATGTTGAACAGCCCCCCAGATTTATTGATCCTACACATTCGAATTTTGTTTATAAATTTGTTTAAAGCTTTATATGGTTTAAAACAAGCTCCAAGAGCTTGTATAAAAGCCTTTCAAATTTCTAATTTAAATGATTTTATTAAAGATAAGTTGACCTACTTTATTTACAAGCATGTGATAATGATATCCTAATTGTTCAAATTTATGTTAATGATATTATTTTTAGATCCTCTAATGAAAAACTTTGTAAATAATTTGAATCATACATGAAGAACGAGTTTGAGATGTCTATGATGGGAGTACTAAACTGCTTCCTTGCACTCCAAATCAAGCAAAAGAGTGATGAGATTTTCATTAATCAAGCCAAGTATACAAGAGAACTCATCAAATGATTTGAGACTGAAAATGCAAAGCTAAGCAAGACTCCATGGCTACTACCACAAGCTTGATAAGGATGAACAATGTATAAATGTAAACATTAAACTTTATAGATGCATGATTGGTACTTTACTTTATTTGATGGCTCGTAGGTTAGACATTATGGTTAGTGTGTATCTATGTGCTAGATTTCAATCTGTCTTAAGAATATAGCTTAATTGTAGTAAAACGCATTATTAGATATCTTAAGGGCATTATTGGAATGGGCTTGTGAGATCGAAAACCGGACAATTTTTCCATGACGAGTTATTCAGATGCCCGACTATGCCGGCTGTAGAAGTATAGGAAGAGCACTAGTGGTACTTATTAATTTATAGGAAATTGCCTTGTTTTGTGATCTTTCAAGAAACAAAATTTTGTAACC